>VZZY01016752.1:3647-79131 GCA_013400335.1 Eurystomus gularis
TTTATGGGAAATCGAGTTCTTTTGCTCACTGTTTTAATAAGGCAGAAAAAATCATGTGGTCGGTTCACCACACATTGCTACTTATATTAAAACATTATTCATTAATAATTAAAAACATAGTTATTAGTATCCTATTTCTTGCCTTCTGACAGCTCTTGAAAATCCTGCTTTTAATTTTTGTATATTTATAAAACCCCTAAATGTCATTGTTTTCAATAAAGCAGTGTTTAAACATCAGTTTAAACCACTGCAGGCTGAACGGGCATCTGGCTGACGAGGACTTAACCTTCCTTAGGCTGTAGCTGCCAGTCAGTTTTTGTTTGGGATCAGGCTAAGATCACAATAGGTGTTCCTTTCTCACAAAAAATATATTATAGTCAATGTTTTACTGCGGCAGCATCAGAATCAGATTTCTAGAGAGGAATGTGTTCAAGCTAAATATGTGCTCCCAAGATTTTTTCTTTGGAATTCTTATGGTATTGACTATAATTACAGGAAACGCGAAGAGGAAAGCAAGAGAAAAGAAGCCAAGCTACAGAAAGGGACGCAGAATGTGGAACAAAATAGATTTCGAGCACAACAGAGTCCTGCAAATCGAGAGAAGACTACCAGCACCTCGCAGTTACCTAATAAACCAAGTGATACACAGACTAAGAGACCTCTGTCCCTCAGTGCTTCACAAATTCAACCAGGGAGAAACAGTAGAGGTTCACCTAAAGCTTGTCACAACAAAGGGACACCAAAGGAGTCAGCAGAGCCTCAGAATGAAAGCCATAAAACCAGGCAAGGTTTGTAAGCTTTTTCAATTGTCCTGGTTATCCTCTTTGTCCATGTCTGGTGGCGTGTTGTATGTAGAACCTGTTTTACTCTTTCTATCGTATCTGGTTCTTTCATTTTTTAAACAATTCATACAGATAGAGTTGGATACAGATTCTTTTACTGCATGTGTTCAGCTTCAGTGGTCAAAAATACCAGTGTCCACAGTGTCTCTAAAAATACCTAAAACACATGAGAACAGGTTGTTGGTAGTTGTTCTATTCCTTGCAGTGTCTGGAGAAAATGAGAGTAAAGATATTTGACATACCTGTGGTCATATTAAAGCCTCTTTGTTATCATTAGAAGCAAAACTTGCATAAGTTGTTTAAGGTAAGCTGCAAGAACCTCTTCTCAGATGTAAAATTATCGCTGATTCCTCTGGAAATTCTGCTAATCAGAATATTATAATAATCCAAAGGAAAAGTCTAAGAGCTGAATCATTCTACCTAGATTCCCTTAGCTTTTCATGGAAACGTGATAGTAAACAGAATACTTGACTGTATTGTCATAGTAAAAGCAGACATACATATCTTAGCCTAACATATACTGTGATAACCAAGTAGTGATAAACAGAGGTGTCCAAAATTCTGGCAAGCTTTATCAGTATGTGTCTTAACCTTATACTAATTAAAATATTCAGCTGGCAAACTAAACCTGTAAAAGTAACCAGAAACAGTGGTTGCCAAATGAAAAATGGATAGTTATAATGAGGAGAAATTGGTAAGGAAGGAAAAAGGGAAAGGAGAAAGAAAGATGTGCGGAGGTTTAGAACAGTGAAGAGAGAAGGACAAAGAAATTTCTAAAGGAGGAATGACCAGCCAGTTTTTACTGACTCCTCCATCCATTCTTTGCCAAAATCTTCCATTGGTTATGCCAATCGAAACTGCATTGCCTCAGTCAGACTCCCACTGTTCTGTGGAACAAATAAAATGGTTTCACATTGAGAGAATGACCTAAAGGAAGTAGGTAGTCCGTGGGAAACTTGGACTATAGAGTCAAACTGACTACAGTGATCAGGACTGAATTTGCCAGATATTCTGCAGAGGATTCTAGTATTGATATTTATGTTTAAAAAAACATATTAATGTTCAATTGTTTACCTTTCATGATAACACAGAGAATTCAAACCAGCAGCAAATGGGAGCAGCGTGTAGCTTGGACGTTTGATTGAAGGCTTCCCTGAAGCTTGAGATTTCCTGAAGTAGCTATGCCAGAAAAATTTTTCCATGTTGATGGAAAAAAATCACACAGGCTATTGCCTGGAGATCTTTTGCTTTTCAGTATATGTTTAAAAGCAGAATATAATTTCTGCAAAAGATAGAATTTTAATTTTAAATAGAAAATTCTTCACTGTTGCTCATCAGTTTTCTCCCCATGTTGAGCCTGAAGGGAGCAAAACTCTTTACTCAAGTTTGTACTGAAAATACATTATGAAAAGTCTACTTCTGTTAGAGTGAGACCAGTTTACCTTCAGAGATCATAAAGTCCCCTTGTGCCAAATAAAAAAAACCTGTGTTTGAAATTTTTGCATAATAACTCTCTTTTTGTAACTGGAATGATGCCAGGGAAGTTGGCGCAGAAAGCATCACATTATGAAGTCCTTTAATCAGTTCTCACTAGATATTTTAGTCCATCTGCTTGTGACCAGCACTTTAATGGACTTCATTGGGTGTTTTATTTGAATTAAATATAAATTTAGATCCTGTAGGCTGGCACTTAGATTTTCAGCAATTGCAAATAGATTATTTGCATCTGCTAACAATATATAAAAATATATGATTTAGTTGGTGGGCCTGTTCTGATCTCTTCTCCACTCAGAAATCCTTTTTCCTATGTATGTTATCTCATTTGCCTTCAGTTTAGTAGCTTCATTAAATTCTTTTTTGCGCTCTGTACTTGTTATTGCCTCGTCTTCCTATCTAAAAAGGTTTATTTCAACCTCAAAAGATTGTCTAGAATACTTAAATGGTGGGTTTTTCCAATCCCCAGTTACCCGTTGTTCAGATTGGGAAGTTTTGCACATTCTGCTTTAACAACTGAGCTGTGTTCTAGTAAAGGCATTCTCTGTGCTGTACGTACCAACCCGGCAGCGGGTTTTGGTGAGGTTAGAATGACCGGGCCATTTTAAAAGGCTGAGTTCTTTTCCTTCACAACTGTAAAAATTAACTTGTTGTGACAGTGCCAGAAATGTCATGCTGGGGGGGTGAAGGGGAGAGATAGGAAGAAAGAGAGGGACCTTCCTTCTTCATTCTGAGCAATTAAAATAATACATTTAAATAGATTTTAAAATAATTAAATAAATAATAGATTAAAATAGATTAAAATAATAGATTTTTTTTTTCCTGTCCCAGAACATCCAGGGCTAATTCCGCGTATGACAGTCATGTATAAGTTAGAGTAACCTCTCAGCCCATACTGACCTGTCACCATGATAGATCTTCTCTGTTGGAGACATCATTGATGATAATCCTGAGTTTCCTCTGTCTGAGCTGTACATCTGCCATGTTCTGTTATCCTGTCAAGGCAGTATCCTGTGAAAATGTTACAGAGATAAAAAATCTAGCATGGTTTTATCAGGTTTTGGATAATCCAGCAGATTTTCTGTGCTTCCATTATATCTTTCTTTTCTTTTTCCCTCACAGCTACCCTTTAACATCTTCTCTGTCTGTTACATCGCATCCTGTGTGGTCGATTTTCTCATGCCCCTGCTAGTTTCCTAAAAAGGTGGATGGTAGATGGGGATGTTCTGCTTATTACTGCAGTCTGGCTTCCGAGTCATCCTCAGCAGAGTGTTTAGAGAAGCAGTTATCACACAGGATTTATTTTCCCACCCTAGGCTTGGAAAGGAAATCTTGCAGCAAGGGAAAAATGGGACCGACAGCATAATTTCCCTTAAGATGTCAAGGAAAGTACTGAGAAGCCAAGTGCTCTGGGTTTACTGGGTCAGTGGGTTTCCCCGTCTGTCACCATGTGCCAGGATGCAGGGTGGCCAGAGCAGAAATGTAACAAAAAAGCTCAAAACCGGGAAGGTCTGTTGTGGTGTCTTCACTGGAACAAGCAGGTGTGTTCCTGTGCTGTATTCCTGCAGCATGTGGTGAGCTTGTTTCTTTGAAGAAGACCAGTATTTTCAGGCAGATGAAGAAAGGTTAGGAGGTTGGACTAGATGATCCTAGAGGTCTTTTCCAACCTGAATGATTCTATGATTCTAAATTCTCCCTGAGACTTTTTTAAAGCGTCTAACTCAAATGTAAATTAAGAAAGAAAAGTACTTGTGGAACAGTAAAGAAGTGGAGAAGTTTGGGACTGTACTGTTGCAGGCAATCATGTCCTCTTCTGATTCTTCGTGCTTATACATTTTTTTCATTTAGTGTGCCTCAAAGGTAACTGAGCAAAAAAAATAGAGACAAACTGTGTTTTGCTGGATCAGAGACTGAATGTTGGTTTCCATTTCTCTGTCTAAAGATTCATTGAGGAAACACGTCAAGAGCAAGTCAAGTTGTGTCCATTTCCATTGCGGCAAAGCCAAAGAGGGAGCAAAAGTTGACGTGAAACATCAAGTTGCAGCTGCTACAGAACTGGATGGAGAAAAGCACAAGGAGCACACTGTCGAGGCAACGGGTACTTGTGCTCAGAGGAGCAGAAGGCACACTTCTTCCGCTTGTAGGACTGCCAGCGTTGGGGAAAAATTAAGAGATCAAAGTCAGTCTTCATCTGGCAACAGGGACCATTGTGAAGGAACAGCTGTGTTCTTCTGCAATGTCAGTTGTACTGGTAGAATTGCGAGAAACTCAAAGCAGTGTGAAGCTTCTTCCAAGGGCAAAAGGCATCAGCAGAAATCCAGAAATAAAGAGGTAAATGGTGAGCGGTGTTCACCAGCTGGCTCTAGTAGACCAGGAAGTGCCAAAACAGTATTTGTACACACCAGCAATGACCGTGTGCGTGCTGTAGAACAAACAAACGAAGTGGGAAATAAATTAGTCAAAAAGGCCTCCCCTTTATTGTCTGCTGAGGCAGAACCCACCAGAACTGTGCCAAGAAAGCCAGCAGTGTGCTCGGCTCCTGATGACAGTTTGAACTTGGAAAAAACAGGCGTAATTGGATCCAGGAATGCAGATGATCAATTGTGTTCTGTCACATGGCAAAGTACAAATATTGAACTAATCCCATTAGAGATTCGCATGCAGATAATAGAAAAAGAAAGGAAAAGAAAGGAGCTGTTTCGGAAGAAGAACTATGCTGCTACAGTCATACAGCGGACGTGGAGGAGGTAAGGCTATCTAGTAGTGAGATACACGTAGATGTAGATTAAATTAGGCTTGTTGGCAAGACGTTTTATTTGGTCCTTTTGGTTACATTACCCATGCAAAATCAGGGGTTTAATGATCTTTCCCCGAACAAGTGGAATGGAAGTGGGTTCTACTTGCCTAGAATTACATTAGGGAGTTCATAAGAAGTGCAAGGTAAGCAATGGCTTTTAATAATTGGAGGAGTTATTAAACTATTTCGAGCACTGGTATTTCTTTAGGGAGTGCCGATCAAGGTTTGCCTAAGCCTGGAGTTTGCTGCTCTCATGTTCATTAGCAGACTTGCACATGTAGGGATACAGGGTTTTTCCTAAAAAGGTTTTCAGATCCTTCACCACCATGTACTGATGCACCTGAAATTGAATTCTGAGCTGACTTTTAACTGGATAACCGAACCAGAAGAGGTTTGGAAGCTCAGATGGAGTTCATCATCACCAAAACCTGAAGCTAACTTGAGTAACTTGATTGAGCAGTAACAGCTGCTGTACAGGAGAGGCAGACCGGAGGGAGCAAGATGTCCCCGTGTTTTCTTTCCACAGCATTGTCCTGCTGTCATGAATGCATGAGTTTTACCCTCAGAAATGCAGTCATTCTCCACGTATGTTCTCCTTAGTATGTAATTTCTTACCAAAACTGACGGGAAGAGTATGGCAGCGGAAGGTGAAACATATAATATGTACAAAATTCTTATTGCCCATTTTTTCTTGAAATTTTATTCAGGTTTTACATGGATGCACAAAACTGTAAATTGCTGATTTTTACTAATAATTGATCTTTCCAGGTCTCTCAGTATTTTAACAATTTCATATATGTTTTAATATTTCTTAGTATTCAACTAAAGAAAAAATAACAAGGAAGATCCTCTGAGAGCTCAGCTCTCACACGCCAGGGTATCGTTCAGTAGTGATGCAAAAATTGTTCTCCCAACCAAACTGTATCGAAGGGAGCAGCTGGCGGATGTCCAGGAGCGTACAGAGGAGAGTGGCATCCTTTAGACCAGTCCCTGGGACACCTGCAAGTGTCCTGCAACACCAAAGTCAGGTCTTCATGCCCAACTGCCTGCAGAATAAATGCTGAGCCACTGGTAGACCTCTCTTCTTCTGAGTCATGCTGGAAGCTTTGGTTCCCTGGCAGAGAAATTCAGAGGGTCTGTTTCTATCCTCTCCTGTCCCAGGAGCCAAGTACCAGCTGTCTTCCCAGTGCAGGGCAGCGTCTGCATCCAGCTCGCTCTGCCGCAGCGTGGAGCAGAGGGGAGCACTCAGCAGCCAGACCTTCAGGGTCTGCTTTGTCACCACATCCAGCCCCAGAAGGCAGCCAGCCTGGGCTGTTCAGCGGCTCCAGTAGCTTCCTCTGGGCCGCATCAAGCAAGGCCAGGAACAAAAGTTAAGAGAGAGCAGTTCTGAATGCTTATTGTACAAGATCACTGCTTTGACAATAAAAGATAGAATCATGGAATTGTTTTGGTTGGAAGAGACCTTTAAGATCAAGTCCAACCGTTAGTGTAGCGCTGCCAGGTCACCACTAAACCATGTCCCTCAGCACCACATCTACGTGGCTTTTCAATCCCTTCAGGGATGGTGACTCCACCAGTGCCCTGGGCAGCCTGTTCCAGGGCTTGACAACCCTTTTGGTGAAGAAATTTTTCCTAATATCCAACCTAAACCTCCCCTGGCGCAACCTGAGGCCATTTCCTCTTGTCATATCGCTTGTTACGTGGGAGAAGAGACCAGCAGCCACCTCACTATAACCTCCTTTCAGGGAGTTGTAGAGAGTAAGAAGGTCTCCCCTGAGCCTCCTTTTCTCCAGGCTAAACAACCCCAGGTCCCTCAGCTGCTCCTCATAAGACTGTTCTCTAGACCTTTCACCAGCTTTGTTGTCCTTCTTTGGACACACTACAGTCACCACAATCTATTCACCAGGTATCACATAGCATGGAAAAGCTAAAAAGGAGGCATGAGTTTGTGCTGCCTTCTTTCAGCGGTGCTTCCAGGCTTAAAATAGCCCTTGTTTTTGCAAGGTGGAGTCATTCCTGTGTTCCCTCTTGTGTCAAACACCAGGGAGCTGTATTAGGAGCCCCTTGTTGGTGGAGCTCTGAGAACTGGTATTTCTCCCATCACTTTTTACAGTTAACAAGTCTGAAGAAGTCTTGTCTTTCTCAGAGAGAGCTTAAACACTGCCCATTGCAAGGGAAGGGACACCAGACCAGACATCCCATGGTCCGAGCTGGTGATCCATTGGTTCCTAAACTGAAATGTGGCCATTTAAACATTTGTGTTGGTTCAGCAGCTGCTTCTGTTTGCTCCAGCTCTTTTACTGATCAGCCTAAATATTTCCAAGCACGAAGTTGGATTTGCAGTCCAGTGATATTGCAAGTTATCTCCTCACTGTTGTTAGAGTATAAAAGTTGCACTGGCTTTTGTGAGAACATTCCTATGCCAGTGAAAAGTTAGAATTTTGAGACCTGGTATTTTTAATTCATCTTTCTTTGGAGAAAATTCTGACTTTTTGGTGCAGTATCATCTATTTCTGTACTTTTATCATCTTAGCTGTCAGTTTGCTACTTGTGCATCCAGGTCTGGGGTCCCCAGTACAAGAAGGACATGGACCTGTTGGAGTGGGTCTACAGGAGGGCCACAGAAATGGTCAGAGGGCTGGAACACGTCTGCTGTGAAGACAGGCTGAGAGAGTTGGGGTTGTTGAGCCTGGAGAAGAGAAGGCTCCAGGGAGAGACCTTATTGCTGCCTTTCAGTATATAATGGGAGCTTATAAGAAAGACGGTGAAAGACTCTTTACCAAGGCCTGTAGCGACAGGACAGGGGGATCAATTTTAAACTGAGAGGGTAGAGTTAGATTGGACATAAGGAGGAAGTTTTTTACAATGATGGTGGTGAGACACTGGAATTAAGTTGCCCATAGAAGTCGTGGATGCCCCATCCCTGGAAGTGTTCAAGGCCAGATTGGACGGGGCTCTGAGCAACCTGCTCTAGTTAGAGATGTCCCTGCTCACTGCAGGGGTGTTGGACCAGATGCTCTTTAAAGGTCCCTTCCAACCCAAAGCATTCTATGGTTCTGTGATTCTGTGCCCTGTTCCTCATGCCCACACTGAAAGGCAAAGCAAAGCAGCCACTTCAGCTCTCTCTGCTGCTTCCAAACGCTATGTAAGCAGCTTAGTGCTGGCAATGTCCTCCTTGGCCTTCTTTACTGATTTAGATCCTGAATGCTTCTCTTGTGTTCAGAGCCTTTTAGAATAAAAAAGGCTGAAGTCAGTCAAGAGTAGGAGAGTATATCTATAAGTGATACTACTGCTCCTGAAGGCTATGCTGTTTTCACTTCACACCAGATCAAAATCCTGGCAGGCACATGCCATGGCTTTCAGTCAAAGCATAAAGATCCCAAGTCAGGTGGTGGCATCTGCCTGTCAAGAAATTATTAGCGTTTGCAGCTAGCTCACACTAGGCAGCTCTATGTGCTGACTTGTAAGATGTCAGTTATTCTGACACTGTCTCTGAAATACTTAATTTCCCATCTACTGTACATCAAATTACAATCTTTAAGCAGGTGCCTACTGTGACTGTCCCACTCAGTCCCATGTTTGTCTTTGGGGTCCAGGCTTGCACTGCTAAATAGCATGTACTTGTAGACAGTAATAGAATTATACATTGTTAGTGTCTAATTTTACATTAAAAACACGTAGAAGTCCATGCTCGAGTTCTGGCATTTCTCTAAATTGGGATTAAGTACATTTGGCTCACTCGACATATTTCATAGTCATCATTTCCTTACTGGAAGTTTATTGAGACCTAACGTGAGCCTGCAACACAATGGTACTGGTCTTCTTCAGTATACTAAACTTGCCTGTCTCAGGAAAATGTTTCAATTCCCCCAGTCTGGAAACTTTATAAATGTAGTCCTCAAAAGTGTATTTTAAGGTGTGTGGCTCGCCAAAGGTTAATTGCTTATTCTGCTCGTTGAGGCTTACAGATCCTGTGTCTGGCTCGCTCTCTCGTGGGGGACACTGGGGCCAGTGCCATTCACCAGGGTCCGCAGTGAGTCGACAGAAGCTGGAAATAAGTTGTTTGCTGTCACGGTTGCTCTCCTGCTGGACTCAACCTCTTATTTTTTATATACCATTGCTACATGCATACTTTGACCCGCAGTGGTTTTTAAGATTAGAGCTTCTGTAACAATGAATCCGAACTTGCCAGCACTGTCATTCTGCACATACATTCCACATTTCTTTTAGGTGCAGTAGCTTTGACTGAGTGTTGGGTATTTTGTTAAAGCACCACATCAGATTCATAGGGCATCAAACCTGGTCCTGTTCTTCTGTTTTCTCACTAAGAGCAGAACGACCGGTTACGGGAGAGATGAATTTAAAAACTGCCCATGCTCTAAGGGATAACTGCCTACGTTTTCTCAGTGCCAGAGCCTCACAGTTGTTTTCTTGTTGCTCAAAACTACCAGAAGTTCTCTACAAACATGAAATCACGGCTGGGTGCAAAGGTGGAGTGCCTGTGAATGGATCATTTCATGTATCAGCAAAGGCTTCTGGCAGTAATTACCAGATTCCAAGAGAATAGCTTAGTATTCTTTTCTGCTCAAGTATGAAACAGTCGCCAATTGTTTTTGCCACAGCGGTATTCACGTAACCCATCCTTAGCTCACGTTTTATTAGCAAGTCACTGTAACTGTGCCCCCTTCACTTTCTCTTCCTCTTACCCTGTTGAAAAGTTCTAAGTGATGTGTTATTTAACAAAACCAGATCCTTTTTTATTCCTCAGTCTTTTAATAATGTTCCTGTTCTGGATTCATGCAGCACTGTGCAACTTGTAGGCTCTATGGACATGTATTGGTAAGATGCAGTTCTCCCCACATTTGTTACATACTTTAACGAGCTGTGTAACAGTACACGCCTGAATTCTGAAGCTCCACTGGTTTAAGATTAAATAGGTTTATTTCACCCAGTGAATTTCACACAGGTAATTTGCTAAGGTTGTTGAAAGTTTAAAATTATTGGGGCTGTAACTGAGCAGATCATCACCCTTTGGCATCCTATTGTGCTCTTACGTACTCATCTTCTGGATCTGGCTGCTGTTTTGTTTGAATTACACAGTGCACTGGCTTATAGTTCCGGGCCCCTCAGTTCAAGAAGGACAGGGAACTGCTTGAGAGAGTCCAGTGCAGAGCCACCAAGATGATGAAGGGAGTGGAACATCTCCGTTATGAGGGAGGGCTGAGGGAGCTGGGTCTCTTTAGCTTGGAGATGAGGAGACTGAGGGGTGACCTCATTAATGTTTATAAATATGTAAAGGGTGAGTGTCAGGAGGATGGAGCCAGGCTCTTCTCAGTGACACCTAGTGATAGGACAAGAGGCAACGGGTGCAAGCTGGAACACAGGAGGTTCCGCATAAATATGAGAAAAAACTTCTTCACAGTGAGGGTGACAGAGCACTGGAACAGGCTGCCCAGGGACATTGTGGAGTCTCCTTCTCTGGAGACATTTAAAACCCACCTGGACACGTTCCTGTGTGACCTGATCTAGGAGATCCTGCTCCAGCGAGGATATTGGACTAGATGATCTTTCGAGGTCCCTTCCAATCCCTAACATTCTGTGATTCTGTGATTTGTGTCTGGGTGTGCTGTCTTTTGTTTTAATTTAGAACTTGTTGAATTCATAGCAGCAGAGCAAAATCCCCCGCTCCTTCCTCATTGCCTTTACCAGAGCATGCGGTAGAAGCCTCTCTGAATGCCAGAGGGGCTGATGATCCCTGGGATTTGGCCTGTGAAGAAACACTTGTAAAATATTAATTGTGACTGTTACTCAGTGTTCATTTGTGACAGGTTTGTACCGAGTTAATTGCTAGGCCGGTTAATTGACCTGTGAGCATTAAATGCCAATATCTAATTGAATACTTTTATCTGATTCAAGAAAAAAACTCCAAACCGCTCCTTGTCGCTGGTGCCGTTCTCCACCAAGGCGGGAAGAAGGGCAGCTGATGTGCTGCCGCCGCCTGGCACGGGGCTGTGGCTGCGCGTAGGATCACAGCAGCCGTGCCAAGGTTGGGTCAGGAGACAGGGAGCCTTGGAAGTGGAGGGGAGGAAAAAAAAAGCAAGAACAGACTGCTGACAGTAAGGTGAGGGGAGCAGCTCCAGAGGAGGGCTGGAAAGTTTTCCGCAGAGGACATGTGCAGTTGAACCTGTCAGAGGTAGATTCTCACTGACTGAGAATACGAAGTGGTAAGGCGCACGAGAAAATTGGGTGTTCTTAAGCTGTGAATATAGCGAAAATGAGAAAACTATTGATTACACTGTTACTTTGCAAATACTTCGAAGTTTTGTGTTCTCCAGATTTTCTGTATGTTATAAAGCAGTTGATGAGCTGATGGTGCAGCACTGTAACTTTCGATACCTGCGGTGCCAGATCTTTATTAGCTGTGTGAAATAACGGATGCATCCAGAATTGAACCCAGCTCCTACTTTTTCTCCCGAGCAAGCATTTCTCATCCAAATGACTTAGCACATCAGTGGGAGTTCTGTTCTCCCAGTTACTCACGTAATCCCCCATGTGAACTGATGCGTGGAAAGCACTGAAGTTAAAACAGGTCACCTAAAACAAGTGCTCTTCTCTTTTCTGCTCTCTAGTTACCAGCTAAGACAGGAGTTGTTTCAGCTTCTCAGTGCTAAGCGGCAGTGCAAGGAAGATGAAGACAAATGGAGACAAGAGACAGCTGCCTTCTTCATTCAGGTTGCTTGGAAGAAACAGCTGAACCATAGCCCTCTGAAATCGGCACCTTCATGTAAAAGTCTGAAATCTATAAACAAAACCAGCCCAGCCATAAAACCCAGCAAGCAGTCCGTCCTTAAGCAGATCTATGGTAATTTTGTCTTCACTATATTTTAAAAAGTTACCCTTTTATTTTTACAGCAAGGTGTTCCCTGTATTTTGAATTCTTCTGTACCCTTCTAACCTGATTGTTAGGGATTTCAACTACCCATAAAAATTAGGCTGAATCTCAGGTGTTCTGGGCAATTGTATTTCTGTTTCAGGTTTTGCTCTGTGGTTTCAAATGGCTGCAGCCAGAGCTGTTGGAATCACCACGTCGCGTTGTTCTAGCACAGGTGTCGAGCAACCCAATAGTTCTGTTGCCAGAGGTGTTCACATCCGTCCCTGCGGAAGGAGAGTAGAGCAGTGAAGCTGGGGATACCTGCACAGCAGCTTCCCAGATTGTGGATTAATTTTTTTAAGCACAGTTTTAAACTTTTGGGGGTTTGCACAGTTTTTTAAATATTTCCTTTTGAAGAGTATGGTCTCGTGCCATGTTCGTAACCTCCTTGTGTGAAGGCAGCTGCCTTTACTGGCAGAACAAGACCATCTTTCATGGTAACAGTGCCCTGCTTTGCCCTGTGCCTGAACGTGCACGGTGCAGAGGAATGCAAAGGGTAGAGGAAGAGCTTTGCTTTGAAACCTTGAGTTCCTTCACAGTGTGGGTCACTGACGGAGTAAGGATGTGCCAACTGTAGGTATTTACCAGGTGATAAGTCACTGCTATCATGGCTCGGTAGCTTAGAGAGCCAAAAAGTATAAAATAAATAAAGCAAGCTAATTTTATTTTCCTTCTCATTCAGAGCAACTGCAAGATGTATTTTAACTTTAGTTCAAGTTCTCTTGTGTTGTGTCTCAATTTTCTGTCATCCAGAACGCCCCTCATCATAAATGAGAAAAAATGTTAGGATACAACAATGCTTTAGCCTGTTTTACAGCCATACACAACCTCCTCGTTATGTGAACAAACACTGAGCTGTTCCTCTTGTTTGTTAAAGGACGCTCTCAGGAAGGGAAAGTCTATCAGCCAACACGACCTCCTTCCAAGCTGAAACTTTCTGATGTGCAGCTGGTCTCAGGTAGGACACGTTCGCTTTAAGAACACTGTAATGTTTCTGTACATAGGAGATTGGTTCCATCTGCTCAAGAGCTGGGGTCTCAGGTCAAATTGCTAGCAAACTGCTGTGATTGCACGCTCTGCCTTTCACTACTTCCGGGCTTGAGCACCGAACTTTTTCCTTACATTGAATCGTTTATATGAAAACCTATTTTTATTGGGCCGTTACTAGGAAAGAACGTCGTAAAAGGGGCTTGTACAGTGATAAGACAGGTAATATTCCCCTTTGGTTAAAGTCGCTGACAGGTGCTCATACTTGGGTTCAGCAGCACAAGTATTTACTAGTCCTACAGCAGAGAGCAGATTGTGCCAACAACGTACGCACCTGTTTGCTAGAAATACGGGGTTTAGTGCCTCGACAAAAACTTGAAAATCCAAAGTTACGCATCTGGTCTCTGCCCTTTCTTCTCAAATGGCGTAATGAGCAGAGGGCTGGAACATCTCTTCTACAGGGACAGGCTGAGAGAGCTGGGGTTGCTCAGCCTGGGGAAGAGGAGGCGCCAGGGAGACCTCATTGCAGCCTTCCAGTGTCTGAAAGGGGCCTGCGAGAAAGCTGCGAGGGACCTTTTACAAGGGCTTGGTAGTGACAGGATGAGGAGTAATGGCTTTAAACTGGAGAAGGGGAGATTGAGATTAGAAATTAGGAAGAAGTTTTTGCACTCTGAGGGGGGTGAGTCACTGGAACAGGCTGCCCAGGGAGGTTGTAGATGTCCCAGCACTGGAGGTGTTCAAGACTGGTTAGATGGGGCTTTGAGCAACCTGGTCTAGTGAGAGGTGTCCCTGCCCATGGCAGGGGGTTGGAACTAGATGATCTTTCAGGTCCTTTCCAACCCAAACCATCCTATGATTCTACAACAACGGGGTTCCTGCGCTGCGCACAAAGCCTCAATTATTTTGTAGCATTTTACTTACAGTAAGTTCTCAGGCTCTCACAAAGTCACGTGTTTGTTTGCTGCCCACTCAGAAGCCATGTTGTCATTACCAGGTCTTACCCAGCAAGGCCTTGGTTCCGTTTGCCACTGCAGCTCTAGGTCAGGGGCTGGTTCTGGGGCAGCAGGGTCGGCAGGGCCAGGACTGTCGAGGCGCGCAGGCAGACAGCCGGGGCTGCACCGCCTGACACAGCACAGCACCAAAGAACACAGGTTGGAGAAGTACTAGCAAAGCCTTTGAGGGCTGGAACATCTATGTGTGTGGTGTTAGTTCACAGATAGCAAGTTAGAGTACGTGGTCATCTCTCCTACTACTTCTTTACTAAATGCCATTTTAAAGACTTTTTCACTGAGTTATGCACTTACTTGAGGAAGGGAGCGATGGCACCACGAGCCCTTCACCGTGTGAAGAGTTAGTGCCTCGGTGGACATTTGGTCTTCGTGGTGGTATCGCACGGAGTTCAGAGGCAATGCTTCGAGGAGGCAGCAGATCAAATAATTTGCAAAGGGAAGTAAAAGACATTTCCAGCCAGTTTAACAAAACTCTGACAGCAGACCCGTCCCTGAGTTTGTCAGCACTGTAGGTGAGGTTCTGCCTCACAGAAGCTGGGGGGGTTTTTTTTGCACCATTTGAAAACTGTTTTAAAGCGACCTGACCAGACAGGTGTTCGATTGCCACCTCTTCATGCAGACATTAATCTAAATTTTAAAAGAGCTTTAGCAAATAATGCTTCTTTTCGTTTAACTTCTCAGGACAAGAGATCTCCCTGTCTTCTGAAATAAAAAGGCTTTCTTTGGAGGCTCGAGTGTCCTTTGCTTTCATGACTTGGTGACGAATAGGATAGTGATAGGAACTCTGCCCAGTTCCTTCAGAACACTGCCTACTTTTATTCACCTAATAGGAGCTCGGGGAACTTTAGCCCTTACTTAAAGACAATAACATGTTTTTCATCTGCCTGCCTTTGTGCATGACAACATTATGTTTGTTGGAAAAGTTCAGAGCTGTCAGTGGCTAATGCCAGATACCCCGTTTCTGACGTAGGTGCCTGCAGTAGGTCAGAACGCTGCTCAGTTGGGCCTTCCCTTGCAGAAGGTGCATCTGGGAAGGTGAAGACTGACAGCCCTGGTTTTAATGTTCCGCGAGGCAGCGGGAAAAGCGTGCAGGGACAAATCCGTAACAGGGACCGACACCAAAATCAGCGCTCACGTTCACGTGCTGGCATGAGCTGCTCCAGTACTGGAGTGGGGACATGTGGAAGGTATTGAAAGGAAAGGTGTAAGTAAGGGGGGAAAAGGTGACAGGCAGAAAAGGAGCAGCAGTGGAGACAGACAGCAGGTAGGTGCTTCGGAATATTCTGGCAAACAGCACCTTTATGATTGTTATAATTAGAACAGTTTGGAACCTGAAAGTGGTTCTTTTAGTATATATTTATTAAATAGATGCCTTTTGTCAGTTCAAACCTGAAGAGGCTCTCAGCAGCAGGCCACAGGTAACTCCCTTTTTTTGTTTCACTGTGGACATTAAAGAGTGTTTCCAGAGTTGTAAGGAGGTTTTGCAGTTCTTGGTGTTAGAAAGACATCCTGAACACGCGCTGGGTTCAGCCCCTCACTGCAATGGTCAGATCTGTACTTGGGCTAACGCACTGAAACATCTGCAGCTGGTGTCTGCAGTGCAGTTGTAAGGACGTGTATTACAGTCACTAAAACCGTGGAACGAGGCCAGAGCTCCAGCCGCACTCAGGCCTGAGGAGAAGGGGCACCTGACACCCAGTGTTGCTGTCTAGTAATTCAGAGAGACTCTTTCTAGCCCTGGACTGGTTCCCCTGCCTTCCACACCTGACCCCGTACCGAACGTTGCTAAATAGTGCTCAGTAAATCTTCAGCAGACTTGGCCAAGAGCCTTGACTTAGTGACTGAACCCTCACTCTGGAAGCCTTCGTTCGTTTGACAGTAACCCTGAAGTTAAGCGCCGTTACTGTCGCTGTGTAAAACCCACTCTGCGTCAGGGGTGGCGGGTGCCACCACAGCCGGGCTCCATTGGCAGCTCCGCACCAGTGCCCTGGCAGGAGAAAGGCAGGTTCTCTTCCTGGCAGGTTCATTGTTTATGAAACCTAGAATCCAACTTCTTTTTATCCACTGGAGTTACTCATCAAAACCATCTTTTGTTCTTTTACAGTGAATAACCTGCAGTGTGTTAACTTGCTGGAGAACATGGGGAAATCAAAGCAATTTTCCTACAACATGAGACCAACCACTGCTGCAAAATCAAAAAATGCAAGACTCAAGCACTAAAGTGTTTGGAACGTAAAGAGCTCATTCCGGTACAAGCGTTACCTTTCCTAACGTTCACGTCATCTGCACCACATTAAGCTGCATTTTCCATTTTGTATGATCTCAGCATTACTTGCCAAGCAGGCTTCTAATGAGCTGGACTCATTTTATTTTGTGTACAAATGTGTTTATAAATGCAACTGTTAATTTATTGACTGCATTTGGAAGCAGGACACGAAGCACTACGCCTGCGTTACAACAGCCACAGGAGCTCCCAGAGTTCTCCGTTGTCAAAAGCAGCACTTCTGAACGTGTTCATCAAACCGTTCCAGAGGAGAGGGGAAACCACGAAGATGTCACGGGTCTGAGAGGCTGCTCTTTGTGTTCACCTCAGATTTATCACGTGTATGTCAAAATCTACGCAGGAATGGAAGAAGAGCTTTTGTGCTCCACTTCTGTGCTACAGAAACAAGTTTCTTAGCTAACTAGGGATTGGGAAAGAAAAGTAGAGCTGCTGACAAAAAAGAAACCTCAGTAAATGAACTGCTTTCCACAGCCTGTGGAAATTGCTTGGGGGCGTTTCCACCCTTTGACATTATCACCTATTTTTTCCCTGATAAGTAACTGTCCTTATAGGTGCACAAAAGGCATTTCTACAGAAAGCAGGAGAAGAGGGGACCTGGTCTAGACGAGAGCTTGTTCTTACAATAGCTTTGGAGCTGCCAGCATTCAGTATTTACCTTGCATAAAGTATTTAAAAATATGAACTCAGCAAAAATAAAATGTTACTCTAGTTTCAAAGTCTGTTTTCTGGTTTTTTCTTCTGGTTGGTATTATGTAATTCTGTTTTTTTTTAATTAGTGTGATGCTTCAAAATAATAGATGACTGGATTATCTTTAACAGCCCGCCCTGTGGTCACCACATCACCAAACAACTGCCAGCAGCAGCTACCTGCTGGAGAAGACAGGCAGCAGAGGCGCGCAGTTCTCTGGAAAATTTTTATTCTGTTTCACTTACAAAAAAATTGACGAGCTTTGTTCCGACATCTTCCATTCAAAACTCAATAGAAGGAAATGCTTTACAGTGAATGCAGTTCGACCTCTTCAGTACACCGCGTTCATGGGGCCAGGCCCCTGGGGATGGGAGGCAAGGTAGATGTTGAAACAGTAATGGAGGTCTGTGAGCCACTGCTCTTGGACTTCACCGCTCTTCAAGGTCTGGAAAGAAGGGGAAAAAGGTCAAACTCAGTTTCACCAACAGCACTTGCAAAGCTGTGCGTTGTTTTTACAGTTAGCCAGGTGGTCTGTGAAAGGTACAAGAGGCCCTGTTCACCTGCGCCATCACCTCATTCTTCTCACGTGCGCAGGTCAACATGGTGGGTACGTCTGTTTGAGCCCAAATAATAAAGCGTTACTCCTTGGTGTGCCAAGTCACCACAGAATCACAGAATCATTATGGTTGGAAAGGACCTCCAGGGTCATCAAGTCCAACCTTTGTCCCAGCATCTCTCTAACCACTACACCATATCCTCAAGCGCTGCATCTACTCATTCTTTAAACACCTCCAGGGATGGTGACTCCACCACCTCTCTGGGCAGTCCATTCCAGTGCCTAACTACCCTCTCAGTGAAGAAGTTCTTCCTAATATCTCATCTAAACCTCCCCTGACGCAACTTGAGGCCATTTCCCCTCGTCCTATCATTACTAATTTGAGAGAAGAGACCAACACCAGCCTCGCTACAACCTCCTTTTAGGTAGTTGTAGAACCGTTACACTGTTCAGTCTGTGAATGACACCCCATGTGATCTCCTTACTCTTAACTGCTTACTTTCCAATGCTGCAATTCAGAGTCAATTAAAATGCAGATGAGCCCGGTTCTACTAAAGCAGGAGAGCTCAACAGCCCAGCCGCCAGGAGAGCTGCTACCAACAGAGCCACGGTCCAGTAATCTGCTCTCCTCAGCATGCCGAAGGGGTTAGAAAAAAACCCAACACCAACAAACGCAACCGACCTGCAGTGGAACAGCACAAAACCGGGCCGAGACACTCTCTTACAGCTGCCTTCACCACCGCTGACCTCGTGTTTCTGGTGACAGACCTTTGAAAGCTACTCCTGGATACGCTCCCTCAGCCCCGTGCGCGGTGCCGCCGGCCTGCTCTTCAAACTAGGAAGAGCTTTGTGCAAAGGTCGCTCCAGAGATGTTTTGGTGTCAACAGAAGCAGCTGTAACACTTCCGAAGCCACTGGAACGTGGGCGTGTGAACAGAAGTGCTGGGTTTGCAATAGTTTTGCACCATACGTATTTGGGAGAGTTTGTCTGATTTAGTGACATCTCCGCACACCTCGAAACTCCTGCTCCGACCACCAGGCCGGCTGTGTAGTAACACTGCTTCCCAGGCATTTTTTAGGAAGCCAACTGCTGTCCGGGGCCCTGGACTGAACTGCAGACGTGTCATCTGGGCAACGACCACATGGGCTTGGACAAGTAGCGGCCTTCTACGCAGCCTGGGCTTCCAAGACAAAGCCAATCCTAACTTGCGTTTCGCTAAACATCTGCCCTTCCTGTTTGCTACACTTTTTAGACCTTGCACACGCTTGTAGTCCGCGGGAGAGAACAAGAAGTTCCATACCATGATGTCCTTGATAATCTGTTGCACCAGGAATTCGTTTGTGATCATATGGCTCCTGAGCTGGCCGTGCTGCATTAGTAAGCGGAGCAACTGAGCAACAACGGGCAGCTCTTCCCGGCAGATCCTGCTCACTTGCAGGCTCTGCAGCATCAGTCTCAGCAGTCGCGGCAGGAGTGCTAACGCGGAAATGCAGGATCCCCACAGCATGTCCCTGAGGGGAAGAGAGCAAACGCCGCAGTGATCGAGGACACGGATCTCAAGAATGCTTCTGTGAACCAGCCTCCGAGCTGCACAAGGAACGCACCTCTCGATTCAGTCATGCCAACCGCCTCCACCATAATTGGTGCTGGAGCAGAAAACTTGTACCAGAAAATGCTAAGCCTGAAAATATCCTAAAATTATGTACAGCACTGGAAGAAGTTTAAGGTCCCGCCCTGGAGCTACAGAAGTTGCTGAAGCTCTTACATGGTGAAACTTCTGCTTGATGCGACTGGGAAGAGGGCTCTGTTTCAGTCATTGCTCAGGTACACCCAAATCTTTATTTAAGACTCAGAAGAAATCAAACAACAGAATCAGCTTTTTGTGATACACAAGTCATTAGGTACCGTGAGTGGAGGAGGTCCCTGGCTCTAAAAACACCTCTTAAAAATTTAAGTAAGCTTTGAACAACTCTCCTGTACACGGAACAGTTAGAGGAAAAATCTGAAGTTTAAACTGTTTAAAGACATTTCTGCTATACAGGTAAACCTATTTAAATCTGGTATCTGTAGCTTTAGTTTCTGTAAATCAAATGGATCTGCAGTCTCTAAACGATGCCTGAGCAGTTCTGTTAAAGCGGCAGTATCAGGTCAGTTAAGAGTACACGCTGACAAAGCCAAATCCTCTGCACGCTGCTTTTCAATGTATCTACTGAAACTAAGGCTAAAGCTAAAGATTAAGGTATAAAAAGCCACCTTTCTGAAGTCAGGATGGTTCCAATACCTAACTAGAACAATTTGAGATGAAAAACCTTCTTCAGTTACTGATTTAAATAATTCCAGCTCACTTTGCAGCTGTTTTTCTTCAATCCAAGTGCTGTTTTGAAGCAAAAGACAGCCAGCAAAACACACTGGGGGAACCCGGGGGGTTACCCTTTCATTTCATACCTCTGAATACTTGTGGGTGTCAAGACAGAGACAACTGACACGGCAGAAGGAGCAGCGTTACCTTTTCTGTACATGTTCCGCATCCTCTTTGTCCAAAGTCAGCAGGAAGTACAGAAGACTGTAACAGCAAGAAGCTAAGAACTTGTGCAGGGTTTCGCTGAGGATGCAAGCTTGATCCAAGAGCTTATTTATGGCACACAGAACAGATCCAGCTGTGCTATCGGGGATTACAACCAATCCAACCTGTAGTGAAACAGAAGAACCTCGAGTTCATCACTTCCCGCAGAGGGGTTTTTCTGGTACACAAGCATGTCTAGAGCTGAGGGGATCTCTTCCGTACCATGACTTACATTCCTTGGTTTCTGTTCAAGCTCTACACGCTGCTGCAGGTTTTCAAAGCCCAAGTTTTCCTAAGAAATTGCTGCGCACACCAGCAGAAGGTTAAACCAGCACCTTCATTCCACCCCTCTACATAAATACTGATCTCTTCAAGCAAAGCAAGAGAGAAAAACCCCCCTGCTTGGAGCCTGGCTCTGAAAGATGGTACAGACACCAGCAGAACCTTTTGGACACCTTTTAAGCACGTATCGTGGACAGAGCAGCCCATCTGTGTCTCCAAACAGCACTGAGCCGCCACTGAGGAAGCTCAGATTTCCTCTGCAGAAAGAGAAGCTGCTACTGGATCGTCATCAGGGCGCGTCTCCTTAGAAGTGCGACCGGCTCGGCAGGAACGCGAGCATTATGAGCCGAGTTTAATTAAAGCTAATGAAGCATATGGTGGGCCCACAGCTGGGGCTGGTGTTAAGATGAGAACCTCATCTTAAGTAAGGATTTCATAGAGGCATGATAAATGACTTAGAAAAAAATATTTTGTCGGTAAAGGCACTGAATTAGAAAGCAGTTTAAGTTCAGAAGTGCTACTGAGTAACAATCCTAGGTTTTTGCCCTGAAAAGCCATAAAACCCCCATGCACTGCTAGGGTGCCATCCTTTGTCTAATAAGACAGAAAAAATAATGTCAGGAGTTTCAGAGCAGCCTCCTTTTCTCACCTGCATGTGCGTTGTTTGAGGCTGACAGAGGCAGCTGGTTCACTCGGCAAGCTCAGCTGCTTCTTTTAGAAATGTTTAGAAAAAGATCAATAAAGTACAAGCTGCAGAAACGTGGAATGTATTTCACTGGTACGATTACTCATGAGAGACAGAGAACAACGATGGCTCCAAACGTTTGGATACTTCCAACAGAAGTCACTGGGTGCATTTTAAGCCCCGTGCAGAGACTGCGGTCCCAAGCTGACCCCTGGCCAGCTGCAGAGACCAGAGAAGGACGGTGTTCCTCTGTGACAGAAGATGGGCTGCAACCATCACCAAGGCCCTGCTGAGCACTACAGGACAGTGAGGCTCTGAACAGCAAAAACTAATGATGATGTTCCTGACCAACCATCTGACACTGAGCTATGTCTGCATGTAAAGAAGCATCGTGAAGAACAACGCTGCTGCTGAAATATGCCAGTCAGCCAGTGTGGGGGATGATGTGACCACAGACATCTCAATTTATACAAATCCAGGTGATGAGGCTGCTCTAGTAGGTTCCATTATAGGATGTGGCCTACACGGTGCCTTTCTTCCCTGTTAGGTGTCATCATCCAGTTAGAGATCTTGGGCTCCTGGGTCTAAAAATCCACTGAACTCTTTGGTCTCAAAGGGACAGTGCAGTAAAACACATAAGCTGATTTAAAAGCTGTGATTTAAGTCAACACCCACTCCCCCAAAAACCCAGACTGCAGTTACAGGTAAACCACTCCCGGTGGAAGTCTTGGTTGAGTAATTTTCGAGTAGGGCTCCACACAGAAAGCTGCAGATAGTTGTCAGATCTGTTAGTTCACAGAACCACCTCGACCAGAGGACAGACAGGTCCTCCCTCTGGGCAGGCAGCATCAGAGGCAACTGCAAATTCTGTCCTTACAATTCCGTTCCCCAGCTCTGGCTTTGCCATCGCCATGCTCAGCTCAGGGAGAGCTCAGGACTAGCAGAAGACAGCCTGTAGAACTCATCTAAAGCTGCTAGTCACTCTTTTGAAAAGCAAAGCAAACCAAGAACCCTTTCATTTATGGCTGTCCTGGCTTGAAAACAAGCTGAACTAGTCACAACTCGGAGCAAAAAACCTCCATGTAAGTTTGTACACCAACAGTTAGTAGGTATTTTTCAAATAGCTTCACCCACCTTGTTGAAAGCTTTTGCAAATACTGAAATGACACATGAAATTTATGGGATAAGTGGATTTCAGGGTTAATAAGACAGTTACAAAATTTATGGCAAGGAAGTTAACCTAGAAGACAAAATGGTACTTACCAGGTATTTACAGATGCCGGTCTGGAGAATGTCAAAACACTGACTCTGTGAAGGTATAGTGGACAAGCTGTGACAGACCATCTGTTTTAATAAAACAAAGTGATGTGTAAGTACTCTACACGCAACTAGCAATCACTCGCTGTCTAGTCATACTTTGTTGACAGGCCTAAGCGCAAAGCACCTAGGAGGACACACAGCAGCTTTGTCTCTGGGTACTGGTTCTTTACAGGGCATAAGAGTAACATTGTTGAAATAAATTGCTGGGCGTTTAAAGAGATGATGGCTAATGCAATCGGGTTTTCTGGTAGTGGCTTTCTTCATTTTACCTGTATGATAGAAGGCCAAAAATTACTATCCAGCTACAGCACCACACCGAGCCTCAACAGGCCTGTCCTCGGAGCTGAAGAATTTCAGAAAGCAGCTTCACAAATCAAGCAGGAAACAAAGGAATCACAATGAAACAGGCCAGAAAAATAATACAACAAAGAAGAACGCAGCAAAAATCCATTTCCAACTTACTTGCCTCTATGCTGCCAAAAACGTCATGCTCAAAGATGATACAAAATGTGTTACTGCAATGGGAAATCTTGGTTTATGAACTGCCAAAAAACTTCCTGGTGCTTATATAATCAAGCACTAGCGAACTGCATTGGCTGCCCAGAGGCACGATGGAAAGAGGTGTTAACAAACAACAACAAGAACAACAGAACAGAAGACTCAGCTACTCATTTTTTAGGAAAAAAACCCATGGGTGAGAATGGCCAGGGAGGCAGAGAGAGAAAAAAAACCAAACCAAAACAAACAGATTTGTCCAAGGAGTTGACCAAGACTCCATAAAATGCTCTATGGCTCCCGGACAGGATAAAGAAGTCAGAGCTGTAGTAGAACTGCTAGTAAGCTCTACTAGGCCTCAGCAGATGGCTTTCTCCGTTCCTCTTTTCCTTCCCATGTAATTCCAACAACGTGCAAACCAGTCAGAGCGCTTGGATGATCTCCCTGTTTGCATTTGCTGCTTATCCCACCAGAGTCAACTGAAGCTTCCAGAAAGCAACACGTGCACTGTGAGTGTGTCATTAGACCATTCATGGTCATGAAGTCCCAACTAAGGACAAGGAAGATGGAAGAACCAATACACAAGGAATTAAATCATCTGTTTGTGCTTAAAGGAATCACAAAGAGAACGCAAGATCTGACATTTGAGGGAGGGCTTAAATTAAGTCCCTGAGTTTTACAACCATCTCAACTAAGCAGAAAACATTCCTCTAAGATACCTTTTGTTGACTGAAGAAAGAGCTAAAGAAAACTTTCACAGGATGATCTGACTTGAGGGATTAAGTTCTGTGAGAGTGTCCTGGTTTTGAGGCTTCAGTTGAAGCAGGGCAGCTCAAGACACCTAAACAAGAGGTAATGACAGAAAACACCACCCATGTGGTGTCAAAAACAATAGTACACAACATTTCCAGCTGAAGGGAGACTCCAAGGAAAGGAGAGGTCAGGAAAAGCACCGTTAGTTCAAGGTCCTGTGGTATGAAAACTCAATCCTAAATCATGTGGATGCCAGCGGTGGTTTAATCAGAAATGGGCGAGCAGTCTCACATGGGTTGATACCAAAGCGTGATCAGCTCTTTGCAAAATGACAAGCCACACGTGCTTTTAGCCCTGCTTAAGCTGGCCAAGCCCAGGAGATCCTTAACACACCTGCCTGAAGGAATGGAACACTGGCAGGCTGTCAGGACAGTGCTCATGTTGGTCAGTATTACAGGTGTAATTGTGCAAGTACTTTGACTAGCAGGGCGTTCTAAAAGACAATTTTATAGATACTCTTGCACTAAATACCCTTTGTTTTGACACTATAGATTTACTTAACAATGAAATAATATTGAAACTGTGTACGTTACCCTAGATACCTTGGTACTTCTGTACACTGCAACTGGAAAGTGATAAAATATTAAGTGCTCTGGAATATTCCCAAGAAACGCCCTCAAAACATCTGTGTACCAGCAGTGTCAAGGAATGAAGTCAAGCTGAGACCAGGTTACTACTGGGGACTGTCACATCAAGGACAAACCCTGACACCGACCTGACCTCGGATTTTAACGAGTAACGCTTACACAAAAGGTAAAGCTACATCGATTAAATCTGTCAGCTGACGGCTCAAAGGTAGGAAACCCCGCAAGACAGGAGGATTGGCCTAACCTATGGAAAAGATCACAAGGGTCTGATGAGTAACAGATACAGAGAAAAAATAAATATCAGTGAAACAGAAGTGGTGGGTCATGTGCTTGGAGACTAATAAAAACTTCTACATGCAGCTACGGGTTTTAACAGCTGGAAAACGAGGAGAAAATGCTGCGCACAACAACTGACCAAAGGTAGTTGTGATACAACCACGAAACGAGCAAATGTCACTTTAGGATGGAAAAATAAAGACATTCCCAACAGAAGAGATCAGACAGAGGACTGATTGTCTGTTCAGTACTACTCCGTGAGACCCCGCTTCGGCTATTTCTGACACATGGTACGAAACAGCACATTACTCATTTTTAAGAAAGGTAAATTCAAACTGAACAAGCATAGAAAAACTGCACAAAGAACAGAGATGTTGTCTTACAGGTGTCCACGGAAAGCACTTAACCCATCAAGGCTGGCAAAGCTATACCCGAGAAGGAATATTACTGTCACCTCCAAATACAACAAAGGGGTGGAAACGGCCACAGGAAAACAAATATCACCAAACAGCAGCAGACAGCAACGATGATGATCATGGCTGGCTGGGAATGCAGAAGAGATGGAAATGTAGGAAGGACAGCTATGAAAGGGGAAAGGCAGGAGACATTTGTTGCCTTAGAGCTCAAGAAGTTTACAGATGGGGTGTGCCACATGCTTGTGAGCACAGGACACTGGACCAGTGTGCTGGAGATCCCTTTTCATTCAGTTCTGACCCACAAGAGCTGACAAATCAAAGCCCTTGAAGGCAAATCCACCAGGCCCGCCCAGCAAACTAAGGTTTCGTTATTAATAAAACCATGACTAATATTTCACCCTTAGCACTGTGTCCCTAGAATAGGCCCTACCAGTCCACTGAGGTTCTCCCTGAGATGAGAAGTTGTCAGAGCATTTCGTAACAGGCACAATTCACCCACAGTCAGGTACTTCCAGAACTGGCAAGGAAAACGGGTGTCATACCATCGGCGAGCAGCACGCTTGCTTACAATGGTTACAAAGTGTATTGGCAAGTTGGGTTTTTCCACCCTTTAGATCTTTCTGACCCTCAAAATAGCTCGACCATTCCCTATATCCAGTTGTATTTCCCTACAATTAAGTGGGAGTGGCAAGCCTTTTCAATTCCATAAATTAAATCCTGCTTGAAATGGCTTTCACAACAAATGCCTGTTACAAAAAGTGAAACTGAAACGTTATTAGACATGGAAATGAAAAGCAAAGAAAACTTAATTATCACATGAAAATTAGTATTTTTCCTGACAATTTATTTTCCTTAGGCAAGGGTTTGCATGATGTTTAATTTCCATAATAAAATGTCACAGCTGATTCATTATTTTACGTTTGATTAGCATTTATCGCATTTTTGGCGCATTCATAGATTGGCTTTGGACCAGAGCCAGAGTACTTCTGTCTCGGAGTATGACTGAGGAGAATGGACAACAGAGGAGAATTTCTGATGGAAGGGGCGTTTTGCATCTTTTTGAGAGAAGCAGTTTATAACAGGTTTGGTTCAGGTTTAGTGGTTTGGGGGGTTGTGGGTTTTTTTCTTTTTCTAATTTTCTCTGAATGTCCACTTGAATAAATTAAGCCAAAGAAAAGCATTCTCTTACACGTGGGTATTATCTGTTAGCACTATGCAGCAAACACCACAGGCTCCGTCATCCATCGGCAGTTTCTCAAACCAACCCTTATGGACCAGACAAGCCCAACTTCCCATCGTACTCGTGAGCCACACAACTACAACAGCAGGTTCCCTACTGGTGCTTCAGGACATCCTGCCTACACAGGCCTCCTTGCCTGCCATACCAAAGACATACGCCAACAGTAGCCAGCTAAAATGGAAAATACCCACACCAAAACAAAAAACCCCTGGGAAGGCAGCCCTGGGGGACTTTTTGGAGATGCCGGCACTGTATTTTATTCTGGTCTTCACTGGATGAGTTTAAAGTATTTTTGCAGCTGACAGCCAACGTAACTGACTCTTAATCCAATCTGAAAGAGGCTTTCCATAGCTCTAATATACAGAGGAATCCACCAGCTTAATACTGCTTATCTGTAAGATGCTCTCAACTCCAACAGGCAGAGCTGGGATGACCTAAGGAAGCCCAGTCTATGTCTGAGCCCTCATGGCAACAGGAACACGCACAAAAGATGAACGGAGAGTACTGTTCTGTTCATTGTTGAACTGTTCCCACTCCCTAAATCACTCAGTGCTTCCCATAACCTGATAGAATCATGACTCAAAAAGCCCCAAGGGAAGTATTTTATCAGTAACTCTCCAGGGAAAATCTGCATATTATTACAAGCTTAATCATGCCGCAAAGTACTCTCTTTCAAAGAAAATTACTCACCTTCCTCTGAAGGCGAACACAAGCGTGAGCACAGAGACGACCAAGCAAAGCTAATGGATCGAGTATTTTAGCGAGTCACTCTGTGGAGCCAGACCAAAGACAGTTCAGACTCCAAGAGAAGTGATTTTATTGAAAAAGAAAGTTGGCACGCACTAGACGCCATATCCTAATGTGAACTTTAAAATATATTTTCCAATTCACATCAACATCCACCTCAAACATGGGTAACTAAAATGTAACAGGCTGTTGTGCAGTCAATTCCCAAGCCCTTGTGAAATGACTGTTTCGAGCGGGACTCTCTCCAGTAAAACATGTTACTGCAGAGCGTAGAAAATGAGAAGTTTTCAGGTGATGGGGCAGGCAATGAAGCTTGTCGTCTGAAGCTTGGCCAGCTTCCCCCGAAGCACCCTAGCTTATCAGACAGCGTACTCCCTTGACAGGTGCTGCTTCTCTTTTTGAAATAAATTGATTTGACAGGGCAATATTAACAGTGCCCTGAGTTGTTGAGAAAGCTGCGTGCAACAAGAGATCTTTGTTCCTCTGCCTTGGCTAAGCTCACAGGGGCGGATGTGAAAGGTATTCCTGATTCAGTGACTCCAGAAAGAAGAAAACAACAACACCACAAAAACCCCCACGTGAAACCTCCACACAGTCACAACAAAACAAAACAAAACCTGGGTTAAAAATAAGAAAAAGCCAAAAAGAAGGAACAGAGCCTGCAGGAGAGCCTTACATAGGTGGGCAACAGGGGAAAAAATCCACTATGGGCCTAATTTTTCATGCAGGGCAGCAGAACAGGAACATAGAAACTTGCTTAAGAATTACAAATGCTTAAGAACATTGATTGTGTCCCACATCTTGATAGAGTACGTACTTCCAAAGACTTAGAAGGGTTATGAAACACAGTTAACGTCCAATTGCTGGCTCAGAAATGGGGTAACTGCAGCACACAAACTCACCTTGCATCTGTTGAACTGTGGTGATTGTCTATCTGCAGGCTCCTTGGCCTGTACCAAGAGTCAACTACACCAAGTGAAGTTTTATCTTCATTTGCCACTAGACGCAAGCACGAGTGGCAATCACCTCCCGTGCACCAATTTCTGTCATGTTTAAATCTAGGTACCAGCATGATCTGGTGCCAGGAGGCAAAGAACTATGGCTAGAGACAACCCTACTGCCTCACCAAGTGATGGGGGTCTCTGAAAATACTATGGCTTTATCAGCAAAACCAGGTTTCATAAACGTGGTAAGCAAACTCAACAGCTAATGTGCTATCCAGGAGTAGACAAAGCCGTACCTGAAAAATGGCACAAGTCTGCATCTCTTCTCAGAGCCACCTTACTAACAAACTTCTAAGAAAGTACACCACAAAATAGCTTTGCTAACCAAGGAGCATTTGTTTCATCTTCTCGAAGCCACAATAGGCCCTTCTTTCACAGCTCTGCAGCTTCCTCACAGCTGTAAAATGTCACCATAGCCGATTCCTCCTTCTCAGACCACATGCAGGATGGTCAAAGGCACCGTGATATGCAAGTCTCCAAATTCACCTCCCTGTCCCTTCCCTAAACAAAAGAATCTGAAAATACAGAAAACTGTGCACTTAGGCAGCTTGCCCCAGTCTCACAAAGCCTTTTTGAGCTAATTTAGTTGTCACAATGCAGGATGTGAGTGTACAGCATAATGCCCAGTGACCATGGAGAGGACGTTCACTCACAGGGCCCACACGCAGTAACGTCTGAGCTCCCAGCTGTAGGATGGCACACGACACGCTGGAAGTATGTGATGTAGGTACACGGTGCACTGGCCCGAAGATCAAGTGAGGCGTTTTTGGGAGTCTGTGTTCAGGTGTTTGGGTTTTACTGTGTTGGTTGGTTTGGTTTTTTTACTGTTCAGTTTTGTTGGGGTTTTTTAAGTTTTAAGTCTTAAGAAAGTTATGGAAGAGACCTTTGAAAAAGTTTTATACATTTTAGGGGGCACTACATTTATTTAGATGATTTATCTTTTCTTTCTTTGGAATTTGCCTTACTTTTCAAGAATATACCCATTATTTTCATTTCTAGACATCAAAGTTGGATACAGCATTTTTAAGCCTCCTTAAAGAGGGCATAAATTAAAGCATGTATCTAGTTCAGAAGGGTCAGTTGCTTTTTCTCCCCAGTGTGACTCTAACCTGGAAATCTCAATAAAGACAATACGAAATATTACAGGAACTTCAACTCAAAAACCAAATTTTAAAAAATTAGTGGCTTTTTGAAGTGTTAATCTCTGTTTGAGGTTAAGCTACAGCACTGCAGCACCACCTTTTACTTCTCAAGATAAACATCCCTCCAGGACTTCCAATTTACATGCATTACTTGCTATCTTTATTGATTTGTCGTAATTTCTCATAGCATCTCAGTGCAGATACAGCCTTCTCAACTCCATTTCACTTCTAAGACTACTCTGCACTTCTTGGCACACATCAGTATATCACATTACACGCATCCCAAGGTTTTTGAATTCAAGACTGCTTTAAAAAGCAGCCACCCTTCCCATGTGTTTGCTCTTAGATGTTTTAAACACTTTGTTGCATATTTTATTTCAAGTTTAGAATCTCAACTTTGAGCAGAACCTTCAAATTATCATTTGCTTTCCCCCTCCAAAATGTTCAAGTGTCACAAACATCAAATATTACAACAGAAATTATCATGTATGCACAGCTACCTTGTTAAATTGTTCATTTCTATTGGCAGTATTTCATTTGATCCTGGCAGAGCAATTCAATTACAGGGGAGCGAACAATATTCCCAACAAACACCACAGGCACAGTTAAAATGAGCGAACACTGAAGCATCTTCCCTAAGGCTGCAGCCATTTATTCTGCACCCCCACCTATTGCAGCTACAGGGGCTATGATTTTAAATAACTGGCTTTAATAAAAGCAGAAGTCATGTTAAGTGGCAGTTGCTCCACAAAAGTAACCAAGGTTTCCTCATTTAATGTATCTTTTAGACAAAATACAGAGATTAACCTTTACAGCTACCCAAAATAGCATTTAAAGGGACACTTCTGAGCATTGATCCTTAAGTGAAAATCACCACTGCCTAAAAGCTTCCACAAAAAATTAATATGGCTTCAGATTTCCACTACACCAATTACTACTCTCTAGATAAAGTTACAAACAGTATCCATCTCAAAGCATTTTTTGTTATAAGCCAATTCAAAGCATTCAGGGTTTTTTTTCATTCATTTCATTCAGAATTGCATTATTTGGCTGTTTCACCAAGTGCGGTAGCCACACGCTACCAAGCAGACTGGTTATATTAACACTCCAGAAGTCCAAACTGCCATTTAAAAATGTCTCCAGTTATTCTTTTCCCTTACACAACTCGCTCTTTCTCCAGAGGCACGTCTTTCTGTGTTCCACACCTCTGGCACGCCCAACGTTATACATTAAATTCCCTCCTATGCTTCATTACCATTAGAAACACGCACCAGTCACGGCGCAGGACAGAAAGCAGGGACTGCCTTCCTCTGGACTTGAAAACAAAGTTGAGCAGTGAGCAATAAACCCTACAAGCGACGGCCTCCTATAGATTTACACCTGGGACTCTTCATCCCTTGTCCTCCCATTTCCTCAGCACCGTAACACCGGCTGCTCCTGCCTCACAACCCCCCGACACCCCACGGGCCAAGCGACAGCTCCTGCTGAGCGTGGTCCAGAGCGGTGTCCGTGCAGGCTGCTGCCACACGGGATGCAGAAGCCCAGGTAAACTGCCTTATGCCAATCTAGGTATTTTCCTCTTCCACCTGCTTATTTTCATCAAACTTACAGGCTTTTTTTCATAAAACTTTTCAGCAGAGAGCTTAAAACTAGCCAATGGTTTAGAAAAACAACAGCGGAGGAGAAGAAAGAGGAAGATGGATGGACTAATCTCATTTATTCATATGATCTGACATTCTGGTTTCCTAATTCCATCATCTCCTTATTTTCACCCACAACATTTTTCTGTTAGGAGGAAACCTTGAATTAAAAGTACACAACGAGAACTCTTTCAAATGAACAATTCACAAAATAAAGCAGAGGCCCGAATGCTGCCTGCTCTGCAGCCAACAGAGCTGTTCTCGCTTACTAGGCATTTAAATCACTACAAATATTTCACTTCACTTTACGACATCACCATAAACGTCGTTATCCAGCAAGGGAAAGCACAACAGATTCAGCATTCAGAAGCTGTGCCACTCCACTCAGTTCCACCAAAGGCATGACTAATTCAAACTGGGGTTTATTTCCTGTAGCATTTCTTCATTTAAATAAAATAACTTTCTGTAACAGCTAAAAAAATTTTTTATTCCAAAACTGCATCACACCTTGAACTATGTCCACTTGGAAGAAAGCAGTCACCAAACCTACCTCCCACAAACTCAATGCCCATAGACCCATCAGATGACTGTCTCTCAAGACATCCTACAAGAGCCTTATGACGTGCTGGCAATTTTCCTCTCCCCAGAGGCTGCAGCTCTGGGTTTTGGGGGCTTTTGCTGATGTTCAGGTTGCTTGCTTTTGAGAGGTGAGTAGCTTGTTCAATACCTAGTGGAAATTACTTGTCCTACAAAAAGCATTTTGGCAAAACTTCAACTGAAAGGTTTTTCCCAAGCCAGGATTCTTTTGTTGTTTTCCTCCTTGTTGTTTTCAAATGGTCCAGCCTTCAGATCCAAAAGTTTACGGACTACAGCCTCCAGAATGTTTTCTTTACAAATCAAACATAAAATGGAATACAGGGCAACATGTTTGAGGCTGGAGAATGGTACTCAACAAAGAGAAAACTTAGAGAAAACCTAAAAGAGAAAAACCTTTCTTAAAGAGAAAACCTAAAGTTTAATGAACGCAGCGCTGTATCATATTTAAACACAGAGAAAACAGTCATCTAAATGCCTAAATCTGATTTTTTTTTTAAAGTGGTACCTTTAGCATGGTTTTGTTTATATATCCTTTACCTTATCTACGATTGCGTCTGAAATCAAAACCAGCCAAGTGAAAAATGAATGGAATCCTGTGATTCATAAAAGGAAGTGGTTGCCTTAATAACTGATCTCTTCTCTTTGAAAAACCAAAGAGATTTGGAACACAGTGTATCCCAGAGACCATTATTACCATATAAGAGCAAAGAGTATTTTTCTCTAGTAGGAAGGAAAGCTACAGAAGAGGTGCCCCTACTTTTCTGTCCACAAATTCCATGGAAAAAAGTTAGCAGTTCTGGTGGGAACACCCCGACCAGCACTGCAACACCACCAGTCCTTCTGGCAAGTGTTTACCAGGAACAGCTTGACTTCCAGGTCACATGTATGTGTAACAACCTAACAAATAAAAATAAAACTTCCCTCTACTGGGAATCTCATTATGTTCTAAACCCAAAGATAGTAATTAAGAGATCTGTCGATGGTGAAACAGAAGTTCTGATTTTTCCAAGGGAAGAATTTTTCAAAGAATCACAGAGTTACTGTAGTGGAAGGGACTCCCTTGAGCTCCTCTAGTCCAATGGTCCTGCTCAAGCTGGGTCAACTAGAGCAGGTTGTCCAGCACTGTCTCCATCCTGGTTTTGAGTACATCCATAGATGGGAAACATAACATCTCTAGGCTACTTATTCCACTCTCTGACCACTTTCATTATGAACAAGTTCTCTTGTGTTTAGATGGAACTTCATGTTTTAATTTGTGCCCTCTTGTCCTGTCGCTGACCACTACTGAGAAGAGTCTGGCTCCAACCCCTTCATTCCCTCATCTCAGGTATCTACACACACTGACAAGATCCCCCCAGGCCTTCTCTTGTCCAAGCTTAACAGTCCCAGCTCTCCCAGTATCATCTCATATGAGAGATGGTCCAGGATGCCTACATCTCTCTTGTGCTGGGGAGCCCAAAACTGGACACTGTACATCAGCTGTGATCTCCCCAGTGCTGAGTAGAGAAGAAGGATCACCTCTTGACCCGCTGGCAACACCCCTCCTAATGCAGCCCAGAATGCCATTGGGCTTTTATTGCCACAAGGGTGCACTGTTTGTTCACGGTCAGCTTGTCATCCACCAGAACTTCAGAGTCCCTCTGTAGAGCTGCTTTCCTGCTGGTCAGTCTCCAGCATTTACCGCTGCCTGAGGTTACTCCTCCTCAGGTGCAGCAATCTGTGTTTTCCTTTACTGAACTTCATGAGGTTCACCTCTGCTCAGTTCTCCAGCCTGTCCATATCCCTCTGAACAGCAATACAACCACCTCAACTACTACCCAATCCTCACAGTTTTGTACCATCTACAAACTTGCTGAGGGTGCACTCGGTCTTATTGTCCAGGTCATTAGTGAAGGTTCTAGTACTGATCCCTGGGGTACACCACTGGTGACATGCCTCCAACTGGACTCTGCACCACTGATCACAACTCCCTGGCCTGGCTGTTGAGGCAGTTTTCAATCCACCTCTATTTATCTGAGCCGTTCTTTGTCAGCATGTCAACATGGTTGTTGTGGGATACAGCATCAAAAACCTTACTCAAGTCAAGACAAACTGCTCTTCCCTCACCCATCACCTTGTTGCAGAAGGATAACAGGGGGGTTAAGCACAATTTGCCCTTCACAAATCCTTGCTGACTATTCCTGATCACATCCTAGGTGTGTCTGATATAGTCCAGTTCACTACAAACTTCCTCCCCACAATCATGAACGTGCTTATGAGGAAAAGCCTCCAATCTCCTTCTGAAGCTCAGAGTTGCAGGCAGCAGTCTGGAACTCCCTTTGGTTAAGAGTCCACAAAATGAGGCGCTCTTCATGGAAGCCTCACTGCTCTCCACAGAAATTTTTATTCCTATTCTCTTTCATAACTTAGTCTCCAGGAAAGACTTCGGGCTGACAACTGCAGAAGTAACACAATGCTCCACAGGATGTCCAGTCCACTTTCATTATGACCCAAGCATATCCAGCTCTTTGCTTAATGACTGCCATCCACTTCTGCACACCTGAGACTACCTTGCATTTTTCCCACAAAAAGGTAAAGAGAAGTAAGTCTCAAGTTTCTGACTCTCCTTGATGGCACCAAAACACTGAGAAGATTGTGGGAGGATAATTAAAGTTGCAACCAGGAACCAAAGGCACATACAAGCTATCTACAATCAAACTACTTCACCGTCCCTAGGTGAAAACAGTCCTGTTGTGTGGTTTCTCAACCAACTTTGATAGATTTGTGGAAGGGAAGCAAAAAGAGGAAGGAGAAGGCACAAGAGGTGGTGTTTTCAGGAACAGATAAAGTATATATAAATCCTTCAGATTCTGTATGGCATTATGGTGACTGAGGAACAAGTATCCTCTCTGGTGCATTCACAGTGGAACAGTTCTGTACAGGACAGGGAGAGAAAGCATTCTTGTCTAGCAGTTCTGGTGAGAAAACGCATCGTTACTGCCCAGAGACAGAGCAAAACAACAGAAAATTCAGCTGCTCCCCAGGCCTGACTGAAGGCAGGACATCTAAAGATGTGTGTCCGTCAGGGTAGCAAACAACAACTTTGCTTGAGTTTTTTTTCAAACACCCTATAGCATAGATTCAATATATGCCTTGGACTAGTGTTAGTTTCAGTAGATTATCACTTAAACTCTGAGTTAGAAGAAGGAAAAAATCTGCTACACTGCTTTTTTAAAACAAAAAGGATGCCATGAAAACCCAGAATAAACCATACAATGAAAAACTTCCATTACACTCTTCTTTCTGTATTCATGACAGATTTCATTAATGCCATCAAACTGGCATGTCATTAAAACATGATTTCACCCCTTAAACTGGTTTCTGGTGAGCTAAGCAATAAAAGGAGTTAAGCCAGAATGAAGACTAATGCACCTGTTCTGTCTAAAATCTGGTAGCTCAGACCCCTTTAGAACCAGCAAGAAAATTAAGCTTTCAGCCTTCACAATCTTCCAAGCAGGAACTGAATTCACGGTGAAGTTTCTAATCCCAGTAAGTTTTGATTAAATAAGCACCAGGAAGTTATTCTAAGTAATCGCCAATGCCAACTTAGTATTACTTTCAAGTTAAAATCTCCTTTAATGCAAGTGCTTTTTAATTAACGGTGGAATTTACTCTCAAATAAAACTCTTTGTAAAAAGGAGTTACAAATAAATTATTTTTGAAAGCCAAAACATACTGTTGGTCTTAATAGTGTTTAAGAATTTTCCATCAATGTTTCTCCCATTTTTTTCCATGGGTACACAAAATACTGTACTACATGTCTGAACTTTTAAAAGCAGCTTCTTTCAAAATATTATCTGACGGACATAAAAAAAGCCATTGGCTGTTTGACAGCTATTGTATTTTTCAGTTTTTTCTCAACTCAACTCACAACAAGATTTAGGCATCTGTGGAAAAAGGATGGAGAGCACTTGGAGTTTGTACGCTGTCATTTAGAATTAGTTTTGATGTATTACCTCTGTCACAGCCCAGTGGTGTAAAAACTGGTCCAGATCAGTTAGGTAGAGACGGACAGGTGAAAGCTGTGTCTGGCTAATGTGTGGTTTTCCTCTGATGCCCTGGAGACTAGTCAACTCCTCTCTTGAAAACCCTGGAGAAAAAGCAGCAGTACAACAGTATCACAAAACAAGCCAAGCACTGTTCTAATTCAACAGCATAATTGACAAAAACTGTCTTTCACATTATGTCTGCTTAACATTTTTTCATTAAAAGCTCTTGCTTTGTATTTTAAATTAAGTATAGCAAAATACAAATTCTGACTTCTGAAAGAAACAAAACCATTTGAAAAATCGATGGCATATCCATTTAAACTATAATGCGGTATGAAAAAAAAACCTACAAGAGGTCAATGTTATGCTGCCATTTTCAACGTCCGCATCTTGAAAAATAATTTTTAAACCCAGGTATAACACAAGACAGTTCACCAAGCATTCACAATAACTCAGTAACCTTCTAACATAACCTCAGGGTAAAAAAAAACAACAAACATACATAAATAATTTGGCTAATTATTTCCAGCCAGGTATTACATGTTTGAGGAAAACAGGACTGCTGCTCCAAAAGAGTCACTCTGGTTTTGCTGTCATTTTCTCAGTTATCAGTACAGCTCTCCCTTCACAGTTTTAGGAAAAAATGGTAATTTTTGAAAGCATAGTAGTGCAACATTATGAATGACTGCGGTGTTAAGAAGAGACCCATTCTTTTTACCACAGGGCAAGCTACTTAAAGATATTTCTTAGTAATATGATGCCATTTTAACCACTGTAATTTCCCGAAGTTGCATCACTACAGAATACAACTATTTTTATACCTGAGTAAGAATATAGTAGCAGAAGAAATTCTGCTCACATGCTGACCTTTGGCAGCTCACTTCAACAGCCTTTGATTACTTTATTCTGATGGAATGTTTTTAATAGCGTCAGCATGTCCACAGGAAATCCCAGAGGCACTCATTTATATTGTTATGAGCCAATAAAAGGCATCTACTTAAATCTAGAAAAAAATTCCTGTTCATGTCATATGCTGAATTTAGGTTTTCCTCATACTTGCCAAAGAAAGTTGCTAGAATGAAGGAAAACTTTGCAAATAATCAGCCCAAATGGCAAAGTGTAAAAATATGTTGTCAAAAATCATATCAAAAGGAAAAAAAGGGTATCTCGTACCAAAAATATGTAACAAGATTAGAATTTCTTTCAGGAAGTACTTACTACACCATTTATTCTAAATTAAATCCAGTAATTGACTATCAAAACAAATTTCATTTTGTTAATTCTGAATTATGACATTCACATGGATTACCTATAAGGGTTGAAAACAAGAAGCTGAAATAGTCCACATCACTCACTGAATTATCCTGCACTTGGCACTTCCAGCCTGCAAAGGATGATCTACACAAAACCAATAGCAGATAGTTTATTAAAAACCATATAATTAAGAATTCACAACCTACCTGCACAATACAATCAATTAGCATGACTAAATTGTTAATTTTAGCATTCCTGTTTCTAACCGCTGTTGTTAGAGTAGCATTTTAAATAGCTTCAAAAGCAGAACTTGCTCTTTTTAAGACAAGTAATACTGAATTTTGTAACCCTACATGGGCCTAGGTTGTTAAGTCACTTAAATTACTGAGATAGCAACTTTTCATAAATACCGGTATACCCTTTAAAATAGTGACGACAGCCAACATACAGTAAATTAGTTTTATTTCCCTTCTTTGGTAAAAGTCATTCTATTACAAATCTGGGCTGTATTTTTCATTATATCCACCATTTCTAATACAGCTCTTTACATGAACAATAGATACCATTTAAGAGCAGTCTCAGTAGCTATTTTGGAGTAGCTAAAGCTATTAAACACAGAACTAAATTAAAAACTTGCTTTGAGATTTAGAACACCCAAAGGAGCAATATGCAAAGAGAGGAGCACACCCGTTACCGAAGCTGCCTGACACCTCCCTTTTTAGGGGCAATCCTTAAGAAGCAGAGCATCAGCCTACTTCTGGTTCTCAAACTGGAAGCTGTCTGTGCTCTTAGAAACTCAAATGGACACCACCGACCACCTAACAGCAGCGTCTTGCCCGTGTGTTGGTGCAGAAGCAGGAGAAAGGCAGGAGCCGGGAACATGTCACACAAGCTTTCCTCAAGAGGCTGCAGCTCAGACCTGCAAAATGCACATTACTCAAATTTCCTTGTACGCTGCTGTTGGCACTTGCACTGCAGACCATGGATCTCTGCTGTAAGTTTGCTGCTTTCAGCTCTTACGAGCTTGCGAAATTTCAGAGCTTCTGAATGCCATTTTCCCAGCCAACTTATATGCCTCAGCTCACTTTTTCCCTAATTTCTCTCTGCTAACAGCCAAAATGGCTTAGCTCATGGGTAACAACATTCTGGAAAGCTTGTTTTTCAGGCATTTTTTACAGCTCCATGTTTTGGGAGAGAAAAAAATAATTCAGAATACCTCTGTGCCAGTTATATACATTTTGCCACCCCGTGAAAATCCATCCACAATATTCAGCATACACAAAAACGACAGCTAGAATATGCACGTATCTGGAGCTACTCAAAAAGAAAGGAAAAAAGAAGAAATTTCAGAATTTCTTTAAATTGAAGAAAAAAATCAGGATTTAATCAGACTACCACATAGGATAATTAACTCTAGAAAAAAAAAGGCTAGGTGAGAGAGAACAAAGAAAGGCTTTATTAAATAAAGCTCCCGCTTCATGTTGCATCTTTAATGGCAAATCCTGATTTCCAGGCGTATCTCAAGTGACCTGCAGCACAGGCAGCTCTGCATGGTCCCTTCTAGCTCCTGGGAGGCCTCTGGTCCTCCTCCGAGGCTTGGCTCGCTGCTTCCTTTCCTTAACATGTGATCTCTCAATCCCTCTCCATTCTTAAGGCTGCCACTTGGCTGCCAACACCATGTTCTCCAGGGACAAAACCCTTCGTCATGGCCAGGAGCCTTCTCGTAAGACAAGGGAGAATTTCTTCCCTGCTTCCAAGAAAGTCTCAGTCCAATCCACTACAGCATCAAAAAGATTTCACAAACACTCAAATCAGCAAGAAGTCTCGCAACGTATTTCCCCAGAAATTCTGCATGAGGTGAACATTCACGCAAGAATTAGATGCATCTACCAGAAGAGAGAAGGAAGCCCATATCCTGTTCAGGGCAGGGGAAGAATCTGCCTGAATGCAATGCAGATGGACCACGAGTCAGGCTCGAGGCTGCTCATTATACCAAAATAAGCACTGGGGAGCAGGAAGAGAAATTCAGGAGAATTTAGGACATATTGGACACAGAAATTCTAACTGATGCAATCACTGGGCAAAATGGTGGGAATGCAAGAGCCTGGAAAAGATAAATCAGATGACGAGCTGCAAAGGGAATTAGGGAAAATGTGAAAATTAAAAAAAAAACTTGAGCAGGAAGACAGAAGACCTAGAACTTGTGATAAGGCAAATTCAGGGAGTAAGGGCTTGCATGACAAAGCTAGTCAGAATCTGCTTTAAAATAATAAAATACAAAAATATTTTTCCCATGCAGCCATTAGCAAATGTGTTGAATTCCTCATAAAAGGACTGGTGGATGCAAGAATTTTGCATGAACTCCAGAAGAGACCGAACAAAGATTCGCTGCAGGCTAGCAAACGCAAACTGCAAGAGGTTCAGAAGATCCCCAGCCCTGAAAGATTATTCTGAAGCTAAATGGTAAGCGTCTTGAAATTTTTCAAACGCTTCAGCAGTTTTGGTTTTCTACCCACATTTCACTTCTCTGCACACTCTCAAAACAGGAGGAGCGCTTTAAGCACCCTAACAGCGTGCCAAGCGACGTGCCACCCATGTCAGAGGGAGCAGAACGAACTGGGGCTGTTCTGGCCCAGGAACATGGAGGCAGGCTGAGACACTAACCCTTGACAGAGCTATTAAATGGTTTTAAGACCCATCTGCAAGCAGAGCTACATGGAGACACCCACACACCAAGCCAAGATCCCCAAATTCAGTTACAGTTTACTTTTTTGAAAAAGTGAAAGTTGTTACATACATAAAAGAAACTTCAATGTTAGAAGAGCATTAAGGTTAAAAATAATCTAGCATTCCATTTCAAAAGTGACAGAGAACATTGCTTATAATCTTCATCTTGGCCTCTTTGTGCACACACCTTAAAGTATGGTACGATTGTGTCATTCTTTCTCTAAAATAAATCTATGCCTCATTCAAATCACGGATGAATGGATCAATCAGGATTACGCAGCGAAGGACAACACATTCTGACCTGTTCCTGCCTTACTGCATCATCTATAACGTGCATAGTGTATGAGGCATGAGATGGTTAAAAAGTAGAAGAGAGGATTAGCTCACAAGTTCAGGTAAACAAACAAGTTTTAGGCATTCTACTGGATCGGCCTCCTATGGTGCTATGAGATGCTAGATAAATTCTGTTTAAAATGGGAAGTCAGGAAGTTAGGGGTAACACATTTCTCCATGTATCATCACATGAGGTATTAATTTATTTTCAGAATAGAAAAAATTCCCACATTTTTCATAGTGGAGGCTTCTCTCGTAGCTTCTTTCTGCTAGTTATCACTAGTCCTGCAACAGTTCAGTGAGTAGAAGACTAAAAGGGCAGTAACAAGCTGTGGAGCGATACAGCTTCCTATGTCTGGGACACAAGAGTGGCGCATGGACCCACCTGATCTCTACTCCTCCACTTGCACTTACAGTGAAATTGAAGTCAATCCTTTGCTCTCAAGACAGAAAATGCTAAATATTCTGAAAAAATCAGTGCCCAAATGCTTCATGCTGAATTTCTGAAGTTAGCAGGTACTTCTAAGTATTTCTCTCTAGACTTTTTCCTTGCTTCAGTTCCTTATCTCTAAGCTGGGGAAAATATCACCTCCTCATCTCCTACGGCTGTGACAATACTCGAGTACAACACAAAATTCCATGGGCAGGGGTCAATCACTTTGTTTTCCAAGTGGGATGTAATACAAGAGATGAAACATGGAGCCTTCTACTGAAACAACAGGGACAAAGCTTAACACTATGTAAGCACTCCTCCAGCGAGCACGGTGCACTCAGAGCGTAGGATGGAAAAATGAGATCATGTCATTGTAGACAGGGATCTCATATTGTAACAAATTAAGACCGATGCCTTTGTAATATGACAAATACAAGCACAACAGCATTACAGCACAGGAGAACTTTGTTTAAATACAAGTCTAACCAGTTGTCAATGCCAATTACCTTAGAACCCAAATGTCTATAATGCCATTAAAGCTGCTCAATGTTGAGGTTCATGTTAAAGGAAATCAGAAATAAGATAAAGAACACAGAACAAAATAGATTTAATTCTAGAACAGATGCTGATGTACTAAAAATATACTACCAATGGTTTCAAAAATCTTGGTTTTATATATTAAGAACTGCCTGCACTTTTAAAATATGTTTTCAAGATGCTTGCAAATTACATGTTAGACATTTAACTGAAAAAAATTAATCATCTGATTTATAGGTGGAAGAGATGTAATAAGCATATTCTAATTTTTTTTTTTTGCATAATTTTTTACTGACAATGGAAACCCGTTACCAAATTGCATACGAGTGAGACCTCTCCCGTCAGCTAGTCCAAACCCATATTAACTGTGATGAATTACGTGTTGTAATTTCCATAAGGTTACCTGCTCTCCATGATAACCTCTCTACTGAGGTTTAGAATTGCACCTTTAGGTAACCTACTCTGTATGCCAAATGGTATTAAAAGAAAAGCTGAATCTAATTAACTTTAAAATCACTGCTTCTCTTGTCATTAGCATAGCAAACATTTCTCAGTCACAGCAACTGTGCAACGCACTCCCTTCATCTCTTGCTGCTAACTTAACTCTAGATGGACTCACTGCCTCTGTTCACACTGCTGTTATTTTCAGGTTGGGCTCCATCACACAGTTGCAAAATAAAACACGTGCAGTTTGTGCACAAATGGTTATTTCTCAACTACAGACTGTTATCTTTGTGCTCCCTGACCGAAACCAGCTGCAAATTATTTCTGGTTCAGGTTTAAGGTGTTGGCCTTGACTTACGTAGCCATAAGGAGTCTTTGGGTAATTTAGAGACCTCTGGTAGAAGAACTCTGATGAACATGGCTGCAGTCATTTCAGAAATTATCCTTCCACTTGTCCTCCTGGAAAACACGCTGTTCAAACTCCAACTCAGACAGTAATGCAGTGACCAAGCACAGCAAGCTTGGCTTAGATTTTGGGTTGGGTTTTTGATATTTTGGTTGCTGTTGTTCAGCAATGAAAGCCAAACCCCCCAAGTTCAGTCTTCAAGCATTTTAGAAGTAAACCAAGAAAAAGGAAACACAAGATTCACAGTTCTTCTGAGGCACTGATACTACCACCCTTTTGTTCATAAATGTGAGGGTTACAGAACTCAAGAAGTTTAAGAACAAGCACCTGGGTTCTCTGTTCAAGGAAACCACAACTCAATTCTTTCCCTTTCCAGGAAGGTGCTTCCATCACCACAACAGTGCATATTCCAGCACAGGGTGCTCCTCAGGCTTTACAGAATTACTTAAACATTTGAAAGAGAATAGCCTGAGAAACCTAACTTAACTTAGACTGTGGTAGGTGACCCCATTTTAAATTTATTTTATCAATCATTGATCAGATTTAAACCAAGGCCCCCTGCAATTGTTTCTTTAATTCTACGTTAATAAATCACTCTAAAAGGAGTTTTCCCCCAATGAAAGCATGTACTTGCACTACTGTAAAATATGTTCTTTTAAAACACTAAAAAACTTTTTGCCTATATTTGTCTCAGCTTTGGCATAGTTTATTCTTGTTTAGCTTTAATGAAAACTGATTTCTGTCTAATTGAAATGCAACTGTAATAAAGAATAAACTCAAGTTCCTGCATCAACTTAATCAAATCAGTTTCCTGTTATATTGTTAACAAGAATCAGCACTCTGTTTTCCCACCAGTTCTTGAAACCTGGTACGAAACCAAGACTTTCATGAACTGATTTTGAAATTGCTTTAAAAAATTTTTTTACATATAAATTTGAATCTTTGAACACTTCTCCAACTCTGTACTCATCATTCACATCAACTTAGCTCCAGGTAGCACAGATCCTGAACATAAACTCTGAGAGCAACTGAAGAGTTTTTACCTTCCTTTTCCTCTAACAAGTTACCAAATGTAGGCAACGGCTTGTTAGTGTGAGTTTTTTGTTTCAACTTTCATTATCTCTTTTGAAGGATCAAGTACTTTCATTTGAAGATATGGCAAAAAGCAACAAACATCTGCAAGGAATTACCAAGGATTTGGGGAAAAACATGAACCCTATTTTAAGAAAACAACAATTTGAGCTATGCATTGTTAAAAGTAAGCCTGTCAGCTACTCTTTTGCTCCCTGCTTGCAAAGGCTGTCTGAAGAAAAGAAATGCTTACACGTTATAAACGAGAGCGCAAATCAGAACAAACATTCACTAATGAGCAAACAGCATTTACTGACTGGTGCAATTTTAAGTGCAGCAACATAATTCTTTTCCCCTTGCTTGGGAATATCAAACTGCAAACAATCACCTGGCTAAATGTTTAAAGGGCCCTGTCCCTAAGCAGAAGCTTAGCTGTCTGCCTCTCTCAGGTCCTACACCTTTACAGAAGTGAGCAAGGAAAAGGGAATTTGCTGACCAGATGTGGAGGAAAGAACACACCATAACCCGCCACAGGATCTGATTCTTAAGAGCTACGGATCCTCCCCAAGCAAGCAAGACACATCCATCCTTTACCCTTCATCTCCAGTGGCACCAACCAGGGAAATGCCAGTGTTCTGAAAGCTGACTCTTCTTTTTAGTTTATATTCAACAGCTTTTAAACATTTTTGCTACCTTTTTACTCTTTCTTCCATTTTTGTTTCTAAATTGAGAGGTGTGAAAATACAACCAGAAAAAGGACCTCACAGGGAATACACACCTTACTATTCTTGCATTTTTCTTAACGGTCCATTCATAATTACTACACCTTCCTATACACATATGCTTTTCGCCTTATTCTCCAAGATGTACTGGGTTGGCTTTCCATTGTACCATTTGTAATGACTAATGGCTTGGAAGTGTTTTTACTTTATTTAAAACTTCGCTTATTTTAGTAAAATTCTGATGTTATTTATGTCTTCCTTTTTAAAGAAAAAATACTGTTCTGAAATGTTTTCTACGCTTCATTTATGTGAGAATTACTGTATTCAATTACTCTGTTTTTATTTGCAATAATGGGTTACAATATCCTCTCCAGGTTCTCTCCAGCTTGCAAATACTTTCTGGGAATATAATGTTTTTCTTTTTCTTGTCTACAATAACACATTCAATAAGTCTTTAATGAAGTAGGATATAGGCCCTTTGTTACCTACAGTTTGCATTCTCACTGTGGTTACTCAAGCCATGCTGTCCAAGGTCATAGATCACTTAAATACTACTTTTACTTTATTTAATCATCCTAGTTACTTACAATGGAACTATGTACAGAAAACTTTGAACTCTATTATATCAGGAGACACAGCATTTTACACCTGACACCAAACAGATGTCAAAAATGTCCATCCCAGTTCTTTCTACACACCAGATTCCTGAGGCTAGCAGGAACCAGCAAGCACGCCTGGCTGCCTGATGAGGCGCCAGCTGAGCTCCCTCATTCTCAGGAAAGCAACTGAATATTTTAAAGGCATTACCTCTTAAGGAAAGAGTCCTTTTACAATTAGGACAAGCAGAATGCAAGTTACGTCCAGGGTTATCTCAAACCTGTGAGGACCAGGAACTCCCAGATAATTTATGTCTTCCCTGGGACAAAGCACTCAGCTTTTTTTTTTTATGGTCCTCACCCTTCTCCTCTTCTAACATCAACAGAAACAACAGCTCTTTGTGAGACCTCTGCATGAAAAGAGCCCCACAAGAATACAAAATGGTTGCTCGAAGCCACTGGAGATCTCATTTATAGGCATTCTACTTCAAGAGAGAAATGCCATAAATTAACTCCCATTGTTTTTTATCTAGGCAGTGAAATATTATCTGTCCAATTCTCTATTAGAGTGAGATAATTTCCAGACACACTGTTCCAATGGATAAAAAGTTCTAAAAACATCATAACTACTGTGTATACAGCACATAAATTGCAGTTATGTAATTACACTGAATAAAGGCACATAAATATATTTATGTAATTTCACTGCACAGATTTTCCTTATTTGTACCTCAAGTCATGTTAAGCAGAGTCAGAACTCTTCCTGTAAAGTCAGCAATCTAGCTTCCTAGTTTATACCTTTGATCACAATCTGCATTTCTTAATCCATACTTCACTGAACAGGATACATCACAGTAAATACTCAGATTATATATTAATCACCTTAAGTATCCTACCTTATACAAAAGGGAAGGACAAGAAAAAAATTGTTTGCAAGACTATCTGCCATTCAATCACTGCAAAGTCACTAAGAAGCAGCAAAACAAAAACACTGAGCCTAACAAATGGTGACAGGTGGTGCTCCTCTACCACTGTTACAGTACAGACTTTGGTATGTAAACAGTACACCTCCTTTTTGTCAGACAAACAAGATAATTACTATATACAAGAAGGTGAGTTTGCCAAATTTAATACATTTCCATATTTGATGAAAAAAGTTGCCTCAAAGCCAGCCTTCCAAAAAGTACTAAAAACATAAGCCTATGCTTCACTAGTCCTTTAAAAACCATTCTGAAGCCGCCCATCTGCCCTACGAACATAAGCAGCAGGCACAGAGGGATTACAGCAGAAACTCCTATAACACTGCTAAAGTTTATGACCTTAGTCCTACTAGACCATCAACAGTTAATATATTTCTTCACCTCCTGGTGAGGATTGTCTACCTGTCCCTATCCACATCCTCAAGAAGTCACCAAGAACTCCACTGCTGAGATGAAACTAAGGCTGGAATTTCAGACCAAAAAGGTCCACTCGTGCCAAGCGTTACATACTCCCACCCAACTCTTAAACTATTTATCTTTAACTAGCTGAGAACTACTTTTTTGATTATTCACCAATTATTCCAATAAATCAGGAATTAAAAATAAATACTGAATTATTTTAGAAATGTGGCACACTACATCCAAGACAAACGGGTCGGCTCAATGCATCAATGTAACTAGCATCACCTAAAGACCACAGAAAAATCCGTCCAGTAGATTTGATGCAAAGACTTTCTAAAATACTTCCCACATCCTTCATCTCTGTAAATTTGAGCTCATCAGGTGCTTATATCAGAGGCCAACTCAGAGAACTCGTCTCCTTCCAAGAAGCCACTACCCCTCATTTCTTTCCATCTGAAGTCACAGACTGTTTGCTCATGTTGTTCCCACCTTTCCTCAACTGTTTTTGTATGAACAGGACTGGGGAGAGAGATTTAAACGCCCCCAAACCCTGCCATGCTTCCATCTCTTCAGAACCCTACCTGCCTGGATTTATCGAAGTTACTTACATCTCAGGTCCCACACAGTAGCAACAAAGCAGGCATTGGAGGAGAACAGCAGGGAAATTAAGCCAAAAGACAACACCTTCCGTCCCTCAGTTCCACCTGAAGCTCACCAGCTGTAGCTGTCCCAGTGACCCAAACAGCAGCAACATCTGTTTGTTGGCACAGAGATCAATTAGCGTAAATCTGGCCATGTTCATGCCAGCATCCAAAATCGGGTGGCTGCATTTCAGCTCTCTTTTCAGAACAGTCCTTGGCCTGTGCTAACTGGTAAAGCTGTAGTGAATACACACCAAAAGCATGACAGAAACCATCATAATAATTTAACAGTATAATCACCCTCCCAGGCTCAGAAACCTCCCCATTATGTATGGAAATACTGCCAACATCATCTTGTTTCTCAGCACACAGAGCCCACCGTGGCTCGCCTAATGGGCTCCTGGGGGCAACCTGGCTAATCATTTCCACTTTTTAATTTTGCAATGGTGAACTATTTAATATCTTCAAAATCCATTTCTAAACAACAACAAAAATCTAAAAGTTAACACAATAATTATAATTTAATGTTATCACCCTATATCATCACACTGATGCAGTTTAAGCCATCTGGATAAATTTAGTATCTACTTTTATAGTTTACATGCAAAAAGGCTAGGAGGTCCTTCAGTCTGTAATTATTTTTCCTGGAATAACTGCAACAGCCTTATTGTCATTCATATATACTCTCATCAAATCCACCTTAACGTAGCTTCTCCCTGGCAAATATACAAGGGTATGTATATGCATTCTCAGATGCATGTAAAAACGTATGTGCTCTGTCAGTCAAGAATAATGTGGAAATAAAGGCTTTTAAGAACAATTACCAAATACAGCAGTGAGCCTCTGACGCTCCTGAATGCAATCTATTTAAAGCATGATGGATAAGCAGGTGGCATAGAAGAAAATAAATTTATAAAAAGCTCACCCCTAAAGAGGAACATGAATGTACTGGAAGAAAAACAGTGCCATCTACCGACAACACCGCTTTGACTCATGGATCACCTCTCCTGATGGACTCGTTTGTATCAGTTTCTATATTCAAAACTACATCAGAAAGCACGCCATAAACCAGAATGTGGCATGGAACTGTGAAATTATATACACGTTACAGTAAACTGTGAAATTATATACATTTGTTACGGTCCCATTCATTTCAAAACCTTGCATGTTTAACCGAGCATCACAAGAGCTGTAAATGACCACCAGAAGTTAGCTAGTCTATCTCTTCCTTCAAGGCCTTACCTCAGCCATCCATTACATCTTTTTGCTCAACCTGATTTTAAGTACCTTCAATGAAATATATTTATACCCCCTTCCTCCACAGCCTGTTCCAGTATCTTTCTCTGGTTTTCCAAAATTTTGCTAGCACTCAAACCAAATGTTTTCTGATGTTTAAAGTCTGTATTTCTAATCCTGCTGAAACTGCTTTGGTTTTTGCTTTTTTTTTTTTGTTACACACACATAGTTCTCCCACCTTCCCAGTCTTATTTGCCTAACACCAAATTGACAGTTATTCTCCATTATCACACTTTACAGATTATCATTCTTTGTATCCTCTCTTTGAAACTTGATCTAGTTTGTCCACATCATTATCTAAAGGCAAGCCACAAACCCGGACACAATAATCCAGCTTGGCTTTTCTGATAAGAGCTGGAAAGTCAGTTGACATATCCTGTGTGCAATGACAGCTTTGTACCTACAAAACCCACTACTGTTTCCTTAACTGTACAACTTATTTTCCAAGGCAATAGATGTATCAGACTCCTCTGTTCTTGAGAAGTTAATATTTGTTACTCATCTCCCTACCTTTGCATGCTTAAGTTGCCAGTGCAACTTTTTTTTTTTTACACCCCCCGCACAGAAATGTGAGCAGCCACTCACATTTCTGACATCATCTCAGTTCTGTAAGTTATCCTAGAATGAAGTTTTTAGGACTTAAAAGTAGTCTATGGTTGTGACAGTTAGAAAAAAGGAGACTTTCCCAAAATAGATTTCACCTATATATTAAGAAGCTGAGCCACATTTAATAACATGTCATTGATAAAACTTTAAAACGTACAATTTTTAAGTTGGCTAGATAGGTGAGAATGTATTCTCAATGCCGCCGCATTCACTTTGTCTATAAAAGACCCATTTAGTCTTTCCAAGGACCTGCATTATATTCAGGTAAGTTTCTAAAGAAAACTGACCAAGTTCCTGTTTTCAATGCCAATTCCTCTCAATGAAGTGGAATAGTGTTATCAAAGTAAAACAAGGCTCAATCAAGAGCACTATCTCTTTTACAGCTTCAGCCTTCCAGAAAGGATGACTGTTGGGGCTTATCAATACAAGAAACTGCACTAGTACAACTACATCAGTACCTTCTTTTCATCTAATTATTTCAGATTGACTTCTTGAGTAGATAACCCACAATCTTTGAATCCAATTTAATATAAAACATGTTCCAAACGCCACAAATTAAAATCAAAAGACTTTCTTTTAATCTCTGAAAAATGAGAAGTTGCTCCTTCTCCTCTGCCGTCAGGATGTAACCTACTTTTGGTGAGAACACAGCCCTTGGCTGTCTCTTGCATCTTCTGCCCAAAGGATCAAATGCCCACAGCCCACCTGCAGCTTTCCGACAATCTTTAGAACACAGTTATACTATTACTATGAAAATCTTCCACACTGAAAATCCAATAAGATCTAGCAACAAAATAAGCACCTGAGAGCTTATTTACTGACTTTAGTTCTTACCACAACTGTCTTTGAACTGGTTACGGTTTGCCACCAAATTTCCAGTACCTGGCAGAGAACTTTCCTTCTATAAAAATAAAATTTGAGGTCCACCTTCCCTTCCCTACCTTCTTTTTTAAAGTGGTAGTGCATTATATATAGGATATTTTAAACTGTATCACCATCACTTCATACATTAGTCACCAGGGAGCCTCTGTCTCTGACTTCACAGACAAACTTACTCTCTTTCAAGCTAGGACAAAACCAACAGGAAGCATGAATAATTTCTAACAAGACACTTGCCCAGCAACTAGGTTTTAGCTATTACAGGTGTGGCAATTAGAGGAAAAGCAACTTTTAAAAATCTGGAAAAAGCAGAACGTGAGAATACACACTAGCTGGTTATTTTTCACTACAAACAGCGTCAGGTCCAAGTATTTACAAGGAAAATCTGCAACCAGAGGCAGAACAAAGACCACTGGTGATGACGGACCACCAGTTGATAGGGCAAGAGGAAACGGCCTCAAGTTGTACCAAGGAAGGTTTAGATTAGACATTAGGAAAAATTTCTTCCTCAAAAAGGTTGTCAAGCTCTGGGACAAGCTGCCCAGGGAAACGGTGGAGTGACTATCCCCGGAGAGATTTAAAAACTGTACAGATGTGGAGCTGAGGGACATGGGTTAGTGGTGACCTGGCAGTGGTGGGTTACTGGTTGGACTCAAAGATCTTTTCCAGTCTCAATGATTCTACGACATTCTGGGTAGAGGGTGCTCAATACCGTGTAGCCTTACAGGTACTGATATGATTTTGTTATCAAGCATTGGAGAAAACTGGTCAGTGTAAAGGAAGGGTCAAAGTGAAAGGCTACGAGTAAGGTCTGATGGAAGAATTAAGTGCTTCACGATGCCAATTCTTGCATGCTACATTGATTTTTTTGTGCAAATCACTAACAAAGTTTATGTTTGATGAACAGATGTTCACTTTTTTCTTTATTACAGCAAACCAAAGCGCCCATTCGCCATGGTACCTCATGTGTAGTATCCCAATGAGTGTGGCGGCCAGCTCGGAGGACATCCTGCCCATGATGCAGCAGCGGCTGAGGCAGGCAAGCAGGCTGGCAGGCAGGCAGGGCAGGAAGTAGACCAGCTGGACCAGCCGGCGCTGCGCCTCGGCCGGCAGCAGGACCAGCGTGCCCTCCAGCGGATCTGCAGCACAGACAGCAAACAGGCAGTCAACTACTTTTAAATACATAGGACCCATGGCACTTGGTAACAATCCCATAGCGTTAGCACCTCCTGCTAGTCAAGAGCCTACAGCACTTGAAGGGAGGACAATATAACTAACATTGAAGGGGGGGAGGAGAGGCAATACTACCAGAAGCAGATTTTCACAAAAACTGAAGCTTCTAGTCTATCAGCTAACCTGAAGATCTTCATCTTTTTACTACCCTTTAGGCACGTAGTTCATTTCAACCTTTATCATAAGGGACTGAACCAATCTCCACCCCTGCCCCACATACATAGACTTTATGTTCATGGAGTCCAGTGAAGGTCTCAGTAGTTGGTTAGGGGACTGGAGCACCTCTCTGACAAGAAAAGGCAAGAATGTGACCTGACTCTTCAGTGGTGCCCAGAGACAAGACAAGAGGCAACCGGCACAAAGCAGAACACAGGAGGTGCCATCGGAATACAAGGAAAAACTTTCCTTTGAGGGTGATGGAGCCCTGGAACAGGCTGCCCGGAGAGGTCAGAGATTCAAAAAGCCACCTGGACATGATCCTGGGCAACCTGCTCTCGGTAACCCTGCTTTAGCAGAGGAGTTGGATCAGATGATCTCCAGAGGTCCCTTCCAACTCCTACCATGATGGGATTCTGTGAATCACCTAGGAACCACTAGTATTTTCTATGAATTGCAACTTCCCTGCCACGTGATGGACAAAATTCATTATGCTGTAGTGTAAAAGTCTTACCATATATTCGAGCAGCAGTGGCTTGTAAACTTTGTAGTAACTCCTTGTTCGAACGAGAAGCAGCAGAATGAATGATATCAATCAGCTGATTCGAAAGCTCAGGGTTTCTCAAGCCCAGCAGAGCAAGTTGCTGAGGTAAGCCAGCCAACCAACGAGATAAAACTTTACTTCGACTTCTAGAGAAAACAGGGAAAATCAGTTGAGGAAAAAAAAAAAACCTCAAACAAATCAAAACAACAAAACCTCCACAAACTTACTCTTTTCAGTCTTGACTAGGTTGCTTTAATGTCAGCTACAATTAAATTACAATGAGCTGCAATACTGCAATATGCTGACAGTATTTCATCAGATCCGAGCACACTGGTGTGCTACTACAGTTACATCAGAAATACTTCCTTCAACCATAGATTTTGCACTGCTTATTTTCAACTCCTTCATAAAGTATTTCTGTGAACTGACTGTATGCTGGCAAAGCAACATTTCCATTTATCATGTATTTACTGAGCTATGAATCGGGTTAAAAACCCATGGGACTACTACACCCTCAATACCTCATCAAGCTACTACTCTTTACACCAGACTTTCAAACTCAATCCTACCTTTGCACTAGCTTTTTTTTCCCTAGAACCTTAGTACACATGCAGCATATAGAAAAAAGATCAATCACAGGATTATTTTTTGCATCTGCCTGGCTGAAGTTTACAACTTAAAAAATCATGTTAGTCGCTAAGTGTGCCAGTTTGTTTGTACAAATACACCTCCTCTTTCTTCTACCATTCCCTCAGGTTTCCTTTCTTCGAGCTTATTTGTCACGTCCTCTGTTTGGGTAGTGCTTCTGAACTGTATATCACCAGAAAGTTTCTACTGGCACACTCCTGCTTTGTCTGCCAGTCATCAATGATAACAAGAAGCTTAGCTTCAAGAGCGCTGAGCTGCTGTGTAAGGAGATTCTCTCCAGTTTTACCACTCCCACTGTTGTCACCTATGTACTGTACCCCACTGTATATGTTCCTGTTCTTTACAGGAGGTGCCATCTTTTATACCAAACCTAGACTGCATTACCTGCCTTTAAAATCAACAATCAAAGTTCCTACTATCTGCATTTTCACACAGGAGTCATCTCAAGTCTCTGGAATAAAATTTACCTGATCCTTCCCTTTTGCATTCATTTGACAGTGTTCAACTCAGTTTTGTTTACAGCACTGTTCTGATATCTGAGGATTCTGACCATCCCTTGTGTTTGAAACAAATTACGACAATCTTTATTGAAAAATGTGGCAAGATATTATTTGTATGGAAGGACAACCTGAATTCATCCTAATTTCAGACTCCCTTTTTTCCCTTGTCCTATAATGTGATGGTTAAGAACCTTTTGCAATTTTCAAATCCTATTAAAAAAACTCAAACAACTCAGCTTGATGTTTAAGAATTGCTATTTCTAACCTGCTTGCCAGAAAATTAAATCCTTTTTTCACATTCTCTACAAGTGCTGTTCAGTGTGAACATCCCCTAAAGGCTGGTCAGGAAACTATAAACTTGGACAAGCTCTTCCCTAGCCTAAGACAAATTTTCACTTGTATTTATGACTTGATTCTCCAGACCACCCTTCCTATTCTAATCAGTTGGCCTGTTTCTACTTCAGGAAACTTCACTAATTAGTTTTTTTCTTTCCTTTAAAAGTTTTTGGTGCTGAGCTTTGAAACTTGACAACCTCCATTATATTTATTTATCCTCCATTATATTTATTTATCCTTTCTAGCTCAAACTGAAACTATCTCATAGACCAATCCTATCTTTCACAGACTACAATTTCTATGACACCCTGGTTTATCAAATCAAGTATCATTTATAAACCAAAAGCATTTCATCAGTTTACTACTAAAGCGATGATTACATTAAAGAAGCTGACGAGTGTGAATCAAGAAGTTCAAAGTAGGTCTTTGAAGGTGTCAACAAAAGTAGTACCAGGATAATAAAAATTACTTAATTTTCAAGAGACTTCACAAAATACCTCATTAGAAACTCTTTAAGGAAACTAAGTATCCACAGCGTAAGAGGGAAGGGCCTCAAATAAGAGAGATTGTGTTTAACAGTAGAAAAAGCCTGGAGAAGAGACAACTGAAGTGAGAGAACTGGAGGTAGGCTCAGCAGAGCTCTCAAATCACTCAACATGCAAACAGTGGATGGGAATAAAACATTTGTTTTTCTCTTCCCACAGAAGAAGTGGATGCTAGTACCAAATGATGCTAGGAGGAGCCACGATCAAACCAAACAGAAGAAAGCTGGTTTCAGACAGATGAGCTTTGTCATTCCTTGCCAGAGGATGCTGCAGTTGCTCTTGATTTAGATGGGTGCAAAGAATGACCAGAAAAGCTCATGGAAAAGACATCCACTGGGTGATGTAAACACACAGATCTGTGCAGTGAGGAAGCCTGTAGGCTTCAAATGCTTGGAAGCTTAAGTGTACTATGGAAAAGTAATTCTTGCCTTCTCCCTATAATACCTCACACAGGTCAGTGTTAAAGGCAGGCTGTGAGGCTAAATAGCCTTTTATGTCTCTGTCACTATATATATGCATACGTGCATGCGTATGTACATATATACGCACAATGACTACTTGTGTGCAGCAATTAGGGGTGAAGATAACGAGCATCAAGGCAAAAATATTAATTCTGAACCTTGTAATACATCAATCATGTTTTCTTTCACAGGCCTACAACAGCCAAAAGCCCCCACCTTGCCTTTGAATTACTACACCTAAAAAATAAACACCTTCACTTAAATGTCCTTGGATCATGTTCCAACACATCCTGCTCCTCAATAAGCTTCTGAGGAAAAAAAAAAAAACAAACAGAGGAGAGCAGCCCCAGGAGGGTTGAAGGAGCTTTGTATGTCAAACTGAATGGAGTAACATGAATGTCATCCACATTCTGAAGATATGAAAAATATCTTGTTTCTAAAGGGAAGAAATGGATCCATACAGTAGAAACATCATGTTGTCTTCAAAAGTCTTCGCAGACGTAAGTGCAATTATCCTTTTCTGCAAAGAATTTTTGAGATTTCATTCTTCTGTTACTAAAAGTGTCACAATTCCATGCAGAAGACTAAGAGGAACAGCAGAAAAACTGCTGCTATTTGTGATGTCTAAAGATAGAAAGTTAAAGCTTCTAAGATAGTAAGATGATCACATGAAACTGGATGAGATGCTCAAGACTTCCAGGTAAGTACAGAAAACAGCAGTTATGTAACCTTGGGGAAATTAGTCAGTATGAAAAAGATCTCTTTCATTCTGGGCAAAAAGAGGATGAAGACGCCATGTTCCCAAGCCTTTTTCTTGCCCGTCTTTCAAATTCCCTATGCTTTTTAAAATGTTGATAGGGTAGTGTTAGACATTTCTGGCTGTAGATCTAATCGCATGTACTCAGGCATTACCACAACGTCAGATTTAACAAATTAAAGGAGTTGCAGAAGAGAACAACTTTCCCAAAGTTTGACTCTGCTAGTGGATTTCTGTGAGCCCTGACGTTTGATTTTTACCTAGTAGCAGAAAGAGGTATCACGGGTATGACCTTATGTCCCTTTGTAGCAGTCAAATAACGTAGGACTGATACAGCCTGAGCAGTATTGAAGGATTTAGCACAGCTGGAGCCAGGTGACTTGGCTGAAAAACACGTTCTGGAAAAAGTTAGGACTTGGCGACAATTTGGACAAATCTTATGATGAAACAGCGTAATAAAGAGAATAATCTCCTCTTAATTGAAGCAAGTCAGATATCTAATAGATGTATGAAGCAAACACACCAAAAGGACAAGAACATTTTCTTAAACTTAGTCTCTTTAGAACCACGTACCCCAAACAAGAGAAGAATACTTTTCTTAAACAAAATAAGTACAAAAGGGCAAACAGGCACTACCAGAACCACCAAAGACCCTAAGTCACAATTCCACGTCCTCAGGCTGCAGTAGCAGAAATGCTCCAGGGCTCTAACTGCACAATCTTGACACATCTACTGAGTATCCACAGCCAGTAACAATGAGCTTGCAGCAGTGCACTTCAAGTTAAATTTTAATGAGATCTATCTAGTGCTTACATTCAGAAACAAGACAACTAAGCTAATATCCATCTCAATTTCACAGAGAACCTCAGCTTTCAAATTTTAGTGACACAATGCCAAAACAGATTCAATATGACGTTTTATAACATCCACGCAGCAATTCAGTATTCTAACTTCTGAAATAGATATGCTGAAATGAGAAAGAATATGCAAATGTTTTTTACCTGATTCTTTGAGTCCTCAAATCTTCTTTTTGGTAAACTCTGCTGAAAAATTTCAAAAGCAACGTACGAACTGGAAAGAGGAGATTCCTTTGCTGGTATAGCGTATATACTGCTTTTATCAAGGGTTCTGTTGCCACTAGAAAAAAAAAAAAAAGCAAACACAAAGCCAAATGTGAAGTAGTGCTTCTTAATCTTCTGATTGTCTATAGACACATATACACAGAAGAGCTATAATCTGTATCTGCAATTATCTACCTTTAACTCTACAGGGAAGTACCGAAACATTTTGAAATTCTAAACCACTGAAACAACACCTTGCATAGCTTGAGAGAGCCACACAAAAGAGCAGAGACAACGTGCAAGTGAAAACTTCAGAACTTCTTGAAGACAAGGCAATGCATGGGTTGCAAGGCAGCTGAGAACCAATATATTCCTGCTTTCCACAGCTACCTTCCACACCCTTCTGCCCTACTGCAGTAACCTCACAGCAATCTCCTCCTTTACTCCTCACCCATGCTCTCCCAAACCTCACTGTCACAGTGCCTTCAGTCGTCTCTATACTCTTTCTCCCTGCCACACACACCAGCTTTATGAGCTCTCCATGTGTTTGAACCACCCAGCTCCAAATCGCAGTTGGTAATTAACCAGAAAATCCACACCTCCAGAGGCTGCTGACAGGCCACTGCAAAGAGAACCGCTGAACTCCACTGCAACCTCTCCTTCTCCAAAGCTCTCATCAGCTGTGCGTTATCACCAGACTTAAAACAACGTATGAAAGTTCTATCCTTAAGACAAAAGTTGGCTAAAAGCAGCCAGCAAGTGTAGAAGTTACTATAGTGGACTAAAAAACAGACCAAACATCTTCCTGGGAAACCAGATTAAACCACCAGATGTAAAAATTAACAAGCATGGAAAAGTATGGAATTCAGAAAAGACAAGCCTGGAAAGAATAGGGAAGCATCTGAAAACTTGAGAGATTTGAATGGTATGAGACCTAACTCAATTTGTCTTAGAAGCACTTGGGGTCCAAATGAATTAATTACTGTCAAGACATACTTAAGTAGCAGCAATCACTTCGTTATCTTCATAAACCAAGACTGGGAAATGTCTGTCTTTCCATCCAGGTATACAGAACAGTCTTGGTAAGTTATGCATTCAAAGAACATACACAATTTTGTGTTCCACACTGAACAGAGCTGCTTCTGCCCATTGAGACAAGAATGCTCCCTATTAAAAATGACTCCATATCCAAAACTCTTACTAGGGAACATATTTAAGCTATCATATAGGTATTCTAACTAAAAGACATGGTAGAAAGCACCTGAAGTGGCACAGTTATACTCAAGCATAATGCAAAGAGCCATTTAGAAGTTGAAATCTAATGCATTTGTAAACAGAAAAATACATCAATTACTAGAATGGATTTTAATTAAGATAAATTAAGTTCTTTACATTGCACCAGAAGCGTCAACTTACTCAACTTCTGTACTCCTCAGGTGAACAATCATCTTGGGCAGTTTCTTAAATGGAACACTGGTTTATTAACTGAATAACAATTACACCTTTATGTAGTTTTTAACTAATTCATGAACTGTTAACAAATATAATATGAAATAAATATTCTAAACGTGTAGAACATTCAGCCACCTTCCAATAACTCCCTAAGGCACGTTCAGTAAAGCAGGTCCTACTATTTCAGTTGCTTCATATGATCAGAACAAGTTTAAAACCAGAAGCAATTAGAAAATGTAGTCTTAAAAAGTAGTACTTAAAAGGGCCACATGTTTCAGTTTTAACTGGCACATGGCAAGCTTCTTCTGAAGCAACTGAATGTGCTCTCCTTGTTACTTGAAACAAATTTATCAAAAATACAACTAGCAGGCCAGCTGCTGCTGAAGTCATATCCAAGAGATGCAAGAAAGGAGCAAACCTCCTGTTACCAGAGAGCAGATCTAGAGTTTAATCTTAAACAGGAGACAAATCTTCAGGCATCACAGCTTGAAGCTCTTATAGATACCCACAGAAAAAGGTGGAGAGGTGCATTTCACCCCAGCATAAACAGGCAACCCTGAAAATAGTGACTGCAAAGATACCACCATGCTTTTGTGGCATAGTGTGCAGGAGGTTCGCTATGGTTTTATTTACTCTCTCATTCATTAGCTCTTTGTATTTTTATTGAATTTTTCCCTCATTTGATTTTATCTGCTCTTTTTTGTGTTGTCTTCTAAAGAAGGCATACCCTCCCGGGCCCTGATCTCAATGTCAGAGAGGTTTTAGATAAATCAGTGTTGTTTTTGGTATGTACCATCTCTTGCAGTACCATCTCACAAAACACAGTTCAGAATTTCTAGAGCACCATCAAAAAAAAAAAAGGAAGGAAGCTTTTCTTTTTCCACAGAATCATATAATGGTTGAGGTGGGCAGGGACCTCTTGAGGCCATCTAGTCCAACATCCCTGCTGAAGCAGGATCAGCTATATCTAGCTGTGCAGGACCATGTCCAGATAGCTTCTGAGTATCTCCAAGGATGGAGACTCCACAACCTCTCAGTACCACCTGTGCAAGTACTCGGTCACCCTCACAGTGAAAAAGGCATTACTGATGTTCAGACAGCATCTCCTGTGTTTCAGTCTGTGCCCATTGCCTCTGATCCTGTCACAGGGCACCAGTGAGAAGAGCCTGGCTTCCTCTTCTTTGCACCCTCCCTTCAGGTATTTACATACATCAATGAGATGCCTCCTGAATATTCTCTTCTCCGGGCTGAACAGTCCCGCCTTCCTCAGCCTTTCCTCATAGGACAGATGCTCCAGTGCCTTCATCATCTTCAAGGCCCTTCAATGGACTCTCTCTAGCATGCCCATGTCTGTCTTGTACCAGGGAGCCCAAAACTGGACACAGTACTCCAAGCATGGCCTCACCAGTGCCAAACAGAGGGGAAGGAGATCACCTCCCTTGACCTACTGTCACTCCTTCTAATGCAGCCCAGGACATCACTGGCCTTCTTTGCCACAAGGGCTCATTTGCCAGCTCATGTTCAACTTGGTGTCCACCAGGACCCCTTGGCCCTTTCCTTCCAATCTGCTTTCCAGTTGGTCAGCCCCCAGCACGTACAGGTGCATAGGCTTGTTCCTCCTTAGGTGCAGGACTTCTCCCTTGTTGAACCATCTGCCCATTTTTCCACCATGCTGAAGCCGTACTTCCTCTACAGCTAGTAAATTAATTATGATCTGACATCTAGTCAGGCTTTTAGTACTGCACAAATATTATCTTGAAGGGATGAGATAAACTGTCCACACAAACAGATATAGATTTGAGAGGTAAACCATTCCCTACTTGCAGTGAAATTCCTGAACCTTCACTGGATCAGCAGATAAGATCCATACATATTAGCCTTTCGCAATCTCATTAAAACTTTTTCTAAGCTTATTTTCTGTATTCCTGAGGAAAATTACTGCACTACAATGGGCACTTTGGTTAGATAAACACCAGCAATTATCCACTCTAGTAAAATAGTGGTTGACAGAGGAAAAATCAATGTTTCATTGAAAAGAAAAGTGTGAAGTATCTGATTTAACAGCCTAACAATAGTTTGGAAACTACTTTCCCGAGTAGCAGCTCTTCTGCTTTAGCTTCGCTGATGAGACAGGCACATCTCTGACTTTGGGCTTTTATTTGCCTTCAACAGGAAGCTAAATTTGGAGTGCAGACAAGAATGACTGGTTATTACCTTTGTCATCAGGGACATAGGAATAGACAGACTCCCAACTAAAATGGATTTAGAAGGAGATAGAACTAACTGCCAGAATATTCGAGGGACATTTGACAACTTTTCATTTCACAACACTAACAATGAAACCTGTTGCTACGGGCAAAGTATTTTCTATCTACTCTACTTGGCTGCACGGCTGTGGAATTAACCTCTACCAGACTGGTAAGACACAATAGACTCCTGCCACCTTTAGATTTACTGAAAAAAAATCCGTTCTTAAAGAAGTCCTGTATTGATCGCTTAACAACACAAACCAAGACCTCGTATGGAACACAACCAAGTAGCAATTGAAAAGGAATAAAAAAAAAAAAAAAAGCAAGCCAAAATACTGTACTAGTCCTGCAAGTTACAACTGGAAATGTTTGCTCTTAGAAAAGGATTCAGCTCAAACATCTTGGAAAATACTCTAGAGCAACTTCGATCAGAACTATCTTGGCCTTTCATGTCAGCACCTGTGGGAGTCCACAGCTGGTCTGAGGACTCAGGGATGGACCTTAGCCTTGAGCAAGATAATGATGTTTCCCTGAAAGAGCCTGGGAAGCCCTGAGGCTGAAGAGTCCCAGGGAGTGAAGGAGGTAAGAGGCCTAACCAGCAAATTCCACAGAACAACAACCTGGCAAGAAGTCAGAGGAGGAACAAGAAGAATACCAACTAATCAGCATGTGTAGGGAGAATGGACTGAGCTATCCTACAATAAGGAGAGCTTGAAGAATATGTGCTACCAATTAGAAATGGTTGCTAGGTAAATGATGTGCACAATGTAACCAATAGCGTAATAGCTTGTACTGCGTGCTATGCCAAAGAGATTATAAAAGAGCGATGTTTTACTAAATAAACGGCTTTCACTTGATCACATTGATCATAGCGTGATTGACCCGAGCTCCTGCAAGCACCGAAGTAGAATGGTCATCTGACAGTACTCAAGGGAGTCTACCAGCTACATTAACGGTTTCAAACAAGGACTGGAATATTAAAGTATCATGCACCTCTACATCCTAATTAGTTTTTTCAATAAAAAAACTCATCTTCCTATTTATAAGAATATCATAAGTAATAAAAACAGAAAACAGGTACACAAATATATTAATACTTTCCATATCAACACTATGAATTTAACAGTTCCCCAAAATCAAGCCATTTTCAATCCTCCACACAGGGATATGACAATGAAATTCCATTTACCTCCGAAGACAAAATACATTGTGATGTAGCAACTGAGGACATCAGATGAAGTGACCTGAAAATTCTAAAATAACTCGAGGTCTTTGTCAGTGTCAGTAATTCTGCTTTTCAGAAACTATTCACATCTCACCTTTGTTTTGCTGTATTTGCATTAGTCTCCAGGTCACACCAAGCAACCTGTTCACCTGCTTGCTATTCAGCTTGCTGCCATCCTGAAGCGTATCTGTCACAAATTTCCTGATCATGTCCAGCCAATCCGAATCCGTCTGAAGTGTTGAAGGGCTTGCAAGTGAAACCATGATGTCACACAAGGTTAAATTCAGTAAAAGATGGTCTACGCTGTTGGAGGATGCCATACAATACTTATTGCTGGGGGTGAGGAAGGGGAAAGAAAAGAAAAGATAGATAGGTTTAAGAAAACATTTTGTGCCTTCTATTTTTGGTTGAAATTATATTACACAGAAAAAAAATTCAAGTGTTACAGTCTTAAAGCCAACATGCATTTTAGATGGCTTCGTATCTGACTTTTTTTGTTCTGCCACCAAAATGTCTGTTTCTTATATTTATAGTGGCAGCAACAACCAAAGCTCTTAATTGTGTCTATCCTGTTTGACATTTTTACTCTGGTCTAGCAGCACTTTTAAGTGACTGAAGCCAGTAAAGGAAAGCTAAAAAAATTAACCCTTAGTTTGTCTCTTCTGTGAGGAATCACATGGATTTTGTTATTATTACACAACAATAAAAAACACTATGAATAGCAGAGAAGTCCATTTATGTACTATTTTCCAAACTCATGTGGGAACAGAAATACTTTTCACCATCACAGTATTCTGGAGGACCACCCTGTTGCCCTGCAGAGGCTTGAAAGACAAATCTAAGGATACTAAGAAAGGAATCAAGGGTATTGGAGTTTGACATGTAAGACTTGAACTTCTCTACTTGATCGGTCACAGTATACAAGAAAAAAAAACCAAACCAACAGCATTTATCTACAGAAAGCTGCACAGTAAGAATGCCTACATTCAGAACAAAGTAGAGCTGTGAAAACAAAATAACAAAAAGCACTTTAACCTGCACTGATATCTATGCAGTCACACTTGAGAGCCAACAATATAAGCCAATACATCTCAACTTGTGGACATCGTTTACACATGGCATAGATGCTAACAACTTTTAGATGTTCAGAATATGTAGATACTAAGAGCTATCAGTAATACTGTGGTAAACATCTGCAGCATTTCACAGACTAAAGAAGGAAGGAAGCCTCAAAATATCATGCAAGATTTCCAAACACAGGCCTTTAACCCAATCTACTGGTAAGAAAGGAAAACAAAAGCAATTGTTTGTATTTCCAAGTCATGAAGCTCAGTTTCCAGTAGTCCTGAAGCAACAGTCAAAATTAAAAAGTTTCACAGATTTTTTTTTTCCTGCATATATCTACAATAAAGTGCAAGAATGGGGCAAAACTTAGTAGCAAAGTGAAGAAGGATCAACAGAAGTTAGCCAGGATGTCATCTATACAGGAGGAAGGATGGTTGTATTATTGTGTTGCCGATTACCCGGGTTGGCAGAAAGGATACAGCTACCAACACAAGGCATAAACTTATTTTACTGTCTAATTCCAGATGATACAGAAATTATATAACATAGCAGAAGGAATGAGCATAGTCACATAAAATCACTACAGTGATTACAAGGGAGATACACTGCCAAATACATTACACTCGACCAGTCCCACATTCACTGGGGAGCCCTGGTCACCGCGAAGATCTGGGGAACCTTTCTGGCAATGTGGAAAGTCCTATGCAGTGTGTCCACTTGTAGGCAGGCTTCCAAAGGCACTGCAAGTGGGTCCAGCTTTTATAACATCGAATAAACAATCCCAGTCATACAAACGACCTTCAAAACTCCAAAAGCGAGACACTTGTTGTTTTTCTCCTTACTGGATTCTGCCCAAAGCCTGTCCAAGGCCTGGGGAGGAACCCAAAGGAATCTCTTCATCTATTTTAATCTTAATCACTCATTCTCACGTCCTTGCAGCACGTCTCCAAGCAGAGAAAAATCCTTTGCTGGTCTCTGTTACAAAACACACTATTTGGTTGTGAGATTCACCCGTACGTCAACTTTAATTCAGGGCCCATGGCTCAGGCCCCAGCACTTCAATTGCCTAACTACTAATTCTGAGATTTTTGGTTTCAAGGAAGGGTGTTCAGATCAAAACATGGGAAAGCAAAACACCTTTTGGCCTTATGAATGTGACGGGTAAGACTTAGCTGAAATGAAAGCATTTAACAAAGAGCTATACTGTACTTCTGACCTACGTGCCCTTCCAGGAAGAGAAAATGCAACAGTCAAGATATCAAACAGGATTTAAGCCTCAAGTATACCTGCACCTTGGCAGACCCTTAGTATAAAAATGGTTCTTCTACTACTACAGCTCCATCTGCAGTGGCAGAGCTTGCAAGTATTTGAAACCAAGACAGACACCAGCTAAGCCCCCTTGCACATACACCAGTGTTCTACACGGCCTGCAGCGGCACAGCATGACTCCAGAACAGACCTGGTGTGATACAGTCTCACACCTGGGAGCTGAGCGGGGAACAACCTGCTACCAGCCTGTACCAGAACAAAACTGCTGCACCCACTCTGCCAGCTCAACAATGAAGAAATGTATGTCTGGCCTCTGCTACTCCAGTACTGCTTTGTCATACAGGACAGGCACAATGTGTCTCATCTCCCCTCCTAGCTGCATTTTTCCATGCAGCATTTTTTTGGGTGAAAAAAATGTTTTAGTTATGTTTTGATGTAATAGAGAAGTCAACTGAAGAAAACATGCAGAAATATGAAACTGGTCAGACTCACACAAATCAGGATTCAGCAGTATGCAAATCCCAGATCAATTGTTCAATACAGTGTTTCCATTTGTTTAAGACAGCATTTTATTTTCTCCTGGAGGCTCTTCAGATTACTTCCTACACAATACTTTTACAAAGAACAACCCAAACTTCTCAATTCAAAACAATGCTATCTTCCTATAAAAACTTCTCTACAGATCTTCAAGGAATACATAATTAAAAAGTTTTCCGGCATGAAAAACTTAACACTGGATAAAGCCTATGACTCACACTGTCTCTCACTTCTCTTACGAAATTAAAAGTTGTAACATGACATAGATTTTATTCTTACCCTTTGCACGAATCTTTCTTTTTGTGCTTTACTGCTTCTTGTAAAGAATAAGGAAAATGGCGCATGAAGTGGTGCTTGAAATCAACAAGGTAATTTTTTCGTAGCCATAGTTCCTGTTAAAGAAAGCAGATGATAGAAAACATGGTAGGAAGTGAAATACTACAATGAAATCATCTTCCAAAATCCATTGCTGGAATCAAGGCAAAACAGAAACTTTAGCTTCTGTTCACACGTTTTCATATGTACCTACTTTCAGATGTAAATGTGACGCCCTGTCCATGAACCCAACAGTCCACAAAACAAGGGAGTAAAATGATAAATCAAGGTTAAGCAACAACATTAATCCAAACTGGACTACTGTATTTTCCTAGCATATATTAATGTGGATACATAAAATATTAAACCAAGAGAGTTACAGATGTGAACTGGAAGTGCTTTTATATCAATTTGTCAGAGTGCTTAAAAGCAGAGTGAACTGATTTCCTTGTGGTGACTGTCCTGAATTTTCCTTCTGATAATGCCTTCATCTTTCCCCATCATTACTGTACTTGTAGTTCAAAGCCCACTGACAAAACACTTTCCAGTAGAAACGCCATCCTTACAGGAAAAGGGTTCCTTTTGTATTTAAAAGTAGTTTTACTTTGTGGGTTAGAAGACAGCCACTGTTCCACAAACTGTCCAGAAGAACTCATCATAAAAAAAACCCTGCCTTGCTATCAAATTGGTGAGGCAAAATAATCTTTTTTATATTCAAGTATTAAGAACAGAGAATGACCATTAAACCATTTCAAAGATTAACAGGTTTCCACTAAGCAGATTTAGAGTGGTTTTGAAAAGTGTCTGTAATAACCACTTTGGCCTGTAAGCCCAAGGGCAATTAAACAAGCAAAGCCGAGCCATCTGAACACATTTTATATAGAGAGGTGGCTATAAAGGTAAAAGACAAAATAAACTGTTTATTCTATCTAAAACATAACATGCTTTAAAAAGCCAAGTTGCATGAACATCAGATTTTTTCTTCCAAAACATCCTAAGGTATAATGCAATTGCGTGTTCCTAAGACAGCTCACATCTTGGCACGGGAGCATTCCTTCCACGGGACCAAACTGCAGGCACCCCATGGCTAAGGACAGCAGGGCTGGCACAGGTGTGTACCTGGCCAGCTGCCTGCTTCCAAGAGACCCTCTAGAAAAGGTGAAAAGGAAAAAGGGAAACAGCCTGTTTTGTTCAGACACACTGAATCCACCCCTCAGGCTGTCAGGTAACTCTGGTTTAACAGAATGATTCCACAAATGTTTTCCAGTGACTACTCTATGCATAGATTTTTGTTTAGCAAATGGATCTACAGTCCTACACACAGGTAAAACAAAGAGCTGCCAAGACATTCCTTCCAACTACTCTCAATAGCCAACATGGAAAGAGCGTTCTTTTTCCAGTTTGCAAAATCATTGCAAGAGTAGCAAGTTACAAATAGCAATTCATTTATCAAAGTGAAATACGGGACAAAATAATTAGGTCAAAAAACTTCAAGGATAGAGAGGTTTTGATCTGATGTCTTGTGATACTACCAACCATGACACAACGTTGGCTGCACCAAGCAATTACAGGAGCTCACATCACCACTACCTCCGACCTTCCCAAGGGTTTAGGGTTTGCTCATTTCTACCCTCCCCACCACCATAAAATTTTTCAACACACAAACACAAGGAACAAACAGCTTATTTCTATGCTTTGTTCAAATCTATATTCTAGACGTTATCTACGAGATTCATTGCTCAGTTCAACAGATTCTTTTCTAGAGTAAGAGACTCGACAAAATCCAAACTCAAATTCCATGCAAAACCTAGGCTTTTTCTTGATAAAAATATTTCCACTACTTCCAATCACCAAATAACTAGTTTCCAATCAAAACAAAAAGCACTGCCATTATTACGCCACTGATCACTTCTCCCTTACCATTTTGTATGTCTCATCATGTCGCTTTGTGAGCTTCCACAATAAATGTATTATACTAAGCACTTGCTGCATAAGCTGCTGAGCTTCTGATTCCAAAACGTTTCCAAGAATGGGAGCTGATTGTGCAGGAGATGCTTCAATCCAGCACTCAATCAGTAATGGAATTATTATCGCAATAAAACCTTTTAAGTTTTCAGCCGAGGACAGGCCTTTTCCTGCACTGTCCATTACACTTGCCAGGGACCTAAATGACAAAAGCAAAACAAAAAACAAAACAAAACAAAGAAAAAAGATAAAGATCACACCTTTACAAAGAGATTAGAGCAAAATCATTTTCCTGCTTTCTGAAAAACAGAAAAAATACTGTAATACATTAAAAATGTTTGCTTGCTTCCTTGCTAGATATTTAAGTGAAAAAGGAAGTTCAAATCATCTACAACAAACCTGCTCCTGAGTCTCCCTGCAAGTCTGTGTGCTTCTGTAACAACCTTAGATTTCGGTATTTCTTTCCCCATTGTTATATGTAACGTCTATCAAGGGGAGAAATACGATTTGCATTATCATATTACCCTCAATCAACTGCTAATTCACTGTACTCGGCAAAAGAAAATAAAAAAGCTTTAAGTTTTATGCTACTTGAAGCAAAATAATGAAGCTGACTACAAAGCAGTGTCAAATGCACGAGGTTTATTACAGTTAATAACCATGACCACTATAATAAACATAATGGTTATTCATAATAGGAAAAAGATCAGTCGGCAAAAATACTACTTTGTTTCCCACCTGGTGTTTTAATATAATACCCTAGAAAGCAACTAGCTGGAAAATTAAATGATCTGATAATGAAGTTAAACAAAAATTATCAAAAAATGAAGATAAATTAAAAGATCATTGCCCAGAAACCAAGAAAACCAAGCACTTTCCCCTCACCCCTTCCAAAACATTTCTACAGGTTTCAAGAGGGACCAAACTGACCAAATCCTGCTCCTGGATAAATTCTGTATCCCTTTTAAAAAGAAGGTTCTTTAAAGAAAGAAACCCCAGCATAACTCCTGCTAATTTCAAGCAATACAGAAGCTTCCAAAAGGGTTTTGAAATAAAAGCCCTTAAAAAACAAAAGAAAAAAGCAACAATAATTTCAACTAATGATTTCTGATACTGTTTTCCACGATTTTGTTTTATGACTCACAGCAGGGAATTCCCATTGTAATTCTAACTTCCAAATATAGATAATTTGGTACACTGAACATCCTGTTAAACTCCTATTTCCATTACATTCTCCAAGTGATTCTTCTTTATGTGTACACCCAAAGTAGGATCTGAAAAGCTTTTTGCTTTCTTTCCATAGATAGGTAGAGAAGTTCTGTTTACAAAGACTTCTATTTCATATTGGATTAAAGAGGTAAAGCAGTTTTTCCTGGTCATCCTGTCATTTCCAAATTATCCAATTAGTTATATCCTCCTAGGAAGCTGTATTTCTCATGCCATTGCAATAATCTATAACAGGCACCTAAATGTTATTCTGTCATTTCTCCCTGATTGAAAATGCTATTTCAGGAAAACTACTAGACCAAAACAAACCCGGGTGTCAACAAACTGTAAAAAGTGCAGGGAGAAGACATCTGCAAATTAATAAAAAAGAAAGTGCAATAAAAATGCAGGCTCTTTTTCAATGAGGGCAAGATGGCAATCTAGATCTCCAGCACAAAGTAAAATGGACAAGCAGATATATAACTGCTAAGAAAAAAAAATGTTAGTTTTATCTTTAGTGCCTCCTACAACTATCAGACATCTTAAAACTTGATCAAGATTTGCATTAACTGCAGCAACCAATGTATGCAGTCAATGTAGTTTAGCTTATTTGTTCCTTTTTTGTTGCTCTGTCCTTTCTATGCCACTAGACACTCTAGTAAAGACACCAGCTTCTTTCAAACTATAAACAGAGTTTAGGGCAAATGGTTCCAACTTAGACATTTAACTTTCAGTTATCTAAAGACACAGCAGACAAATCCCATCTTCCAGTTATGACCACAATGAATTCCAGAGCACCACTGGACAAGCTAATCGATTCCAAGGCCATAACCTCACTGAAAGTTTGTCCTGTCAATGCTATGCCATGACAGGACTACACACTCAGCTGAGATTCTGAAATATCAGTAATTGGCTGAAATAGTAGCCTTTAATCATTTCTCTGAAATAATATCTGACATCACAACAAAGCTCTGGAATTCCAGCGATCTATTTCTGGAATGCAAAAAGAATCTCCCCATTAAACAATGAACAGTGCATGAAACCTGAGAAGCTGGCGACACACACCTGAAGATTTCTACAGAAGTATAATGCAAACACCCCACTATTTCAGTACTTTCCTGAAACAAAGGATGGAAAAAGAATCCATGCCAAAAGGGATACTCTACCCAGATGCCGAAAGCATTTTGGAAAGAATACTTCGCTTTGGTTTCACGCACCCCTGCAAAAGAAGCCCCCCATGTCTCGATATAATGCTCCTCTAAAAATGTTCAAGGTTAACAACAAAAGGGGTGACTGCAATCTGACTGCCACTAACGGATGATGGTAAAGTATTCCTGTAGCGTGTCCAGTGTGCCTTTGATTAGTGCAATATCCTTAGCAATACAGGCTGACTGGAACTGGGAGGGTCTGAGGGCCATTAAAGAATTAATCTTTTTGTCACATTGCTTTAATGGCAAGGCAGCTCTCAGAAACATTGCAAGGCAGATCACCTTCCTGTCAGTATGAAATGCTATCGAGGGGAGGTGCAAGGTCTTTGTGTACCCCCTAAGCTGTCATTTTTCTTTAAAATGCCAGTGTTTTTATAAAGCAGGACCAAATAAAACTGCGTAACATCTGCCATTTGACAGGAAGAGGACAACAGAAATTCAGCACAAGGAAGTCAAGGAAATGTAAAAGAAACAGAAAATAAGGAAACAATTTTCTGCCGCTTAAAAGAGGAAAAGTAAATGGAAATCAGTAAGTTTTTATCGTTTAGAGTCTAAGCCTGGTTACTGTCCTCCTTTTTTGCGTGCACTGCCAATTACAGCAAAGAAACACTCAGTACACCAATGGTATTTTCCATTTCTATCTGTTGCACAGGTCACACCATATATGTATTTATTCAGTATGCTTTGTCTTTTGTTTCGGTCTCTCAAGTCTTCACTTTTCTCTGCAGCTTCATCTTGTCCTTTCTCAGCAGAAACAGAAGCTCTACCATTTCTCTTCAGCATCACTTCCAGTCCAAAAAAAGATCTCACACCTTGGTATCACCACATTTCAGTTGTGAAGGCTTTCAACTTTTCCACACCTGCAAGGAATTTGATGCGAAAAGCAGCACGGTCAGCACATAAGGCAGAGGATATATTATAATCATCTCCTAACTCACTGTAATCTTTAATTCACACACAGTAGAAAGACCTGACACATAACAGAAAATACTAAAGTCACGAGATTTGCATTGTTGAACCATCCAGCATTCCAAGGTCAGAATCTACACCTTTTTACTAAACATTAATACTGCAAACTGATTCTGAAAATCCCTTTCCGTAATCACTAGGGTATCAGTGAGGTGCCATCCCTACCCAATGAACCTGCACAATTAAAGACAGAGGAACTTGAAAAATTTAGCATACTATTAGTGGTGTTGGGAGGCCTGCTTTTTAAAGAACAAAGTTGAAACTTAACTTGCAGTAGTAGTGACCCAAACCTCTCTATGATTCTGTGATGAGGCCATACATACATACACACTGCAATTAGTTACTTAGGGCTTAGTCAACTCATTATCTATAGTTAGGAGTTGACTATTTGTACACTGACTTCTTTAAACAAAAACACACACTGTTTGAGATTTTGGAAGCACTCAAGGAGCATTATAGATGTTTTGCACCTTGTATTAGAAGTAATTTCTGCCCTTGCAGTAATGGCCACAGCAGAGGCCTGGAAATGCCTGTAAAAGGCCACAGTTGGGATGGGAAGAAAGAATTCAACATCTTCAACATCAACGGGAAATATTTCCATGGCAAATACAAAAGCCACTCTTAGAATTTTGTGGATACCAACTAAAGCAAGCCGTACTGGCCCTTTGTGCAAAGTGAACATACCAAAATATGTACAAACGCAATAAAATGAGAGTATTTTAGTACCTTCTGCAGATGCCCCTTCTCGTCCCATTCTTCTGTTCTGCTGCCACGAGCTTGCTTTGCCAATCTCGCCTTGGATTCTAGCAACATTTTCTTCTATTCTTCTGGCTCCTCCTCATGCTTGCAAATGCCTTTTTGAAAGTATTTATAACCACAAGTGGATCACGATGTTTCACCAAAATCTAGCCCCTCAGGAAAGCGGAATCCAGTTCAGGTGACACCAGATGTAAAGTTCATTTTCCTAGACCTTGGATACAATGCATCTTCAGCTATTACAGGGCACGGTATATCACACACTGCATATCATTCAGGGCACAAGAATCCTCTGATATATGGTGGTCCACAATTGTATGCTTCTGACCACAGAGATGAAGTCCTATTTCTGTGCTCAGCACTGAACCTGTTCCCCTGCCTCGAGTGGGCTTCACTGGTCTAGTTTCCAACTTTAGCTGAAACTAAGGTTTTATCTGCAGCAGATGCTGCTGGTCACAACTGAACTCTTACGCTATGGTAAAAAACACTTCTATAAGAATAAGCTGCACATTTTACGTAGCTTAATATACATTGCCTATACCTACCACAAGTAATACGCTATCTGCCAAGAGGAAGCCTAGGAGAGCAGGAATGGAATGGTCATTTGTGTGTCTCCACAACAGAGGTAGAAACCACCTGCTAATTCAGGCCAATCCCTGAGGTATTAAAAGACAACATCTCTTCTTCTGCACTTCATGGACATAGCAATGGATTAGGCAGCAGGTTTTATACCCTCTTCAGCCACCGACCTCTGAGATTAATTTGGTGTAACTGCTCTATACGCCTTATTCCATTTACCCCAGCAGTAAAACAAGGATTTTAGTTTCTCTCCAAACCACCTTGATATCTATGGATTGGCAGTGTTGGTCAACAGCAAAATACTTTCCGTTTCCCAAGTTGTCATTCCAGGTCTCCTACCAGCAGGTACACAACATCTATAGCAACACATATACACGAGGATGCCAATGTTTAAAAGGCACCGTAACATGTGGTGGGAGGGTCCCCTCTAATTTGAGGAGTGGGTGAATCAGAAAGGAGGAAGAGAAATAAAGATGATTAGTTACTTCTCCCTTAACTTCAGTTTACATCTATTTAGAGTGCTACTAAAAACCACACAAACCTTTAGGTGCCTAAGCACGCTGTGCCTTCTTCCATATTCACCAACATGTCTCAGATGAGACATCTTTTATCCATAGCAAAAATATAAACCAGCGACTTGATTAAAAATATCTAGAACTGGAAACTCAGCAGGACTTCATACAGCCACATCTTATCACACTGTCGTTTTTAAAAGGGCTACATTCAAAGAAAACAGACTCCTAAACTTATGACAGACTCCTGAAGGTAGCAGCACAAGACTGCAGTAAAATGCAGTATCACAGTGTAAGAAACAAGCTTGCATTTAAAGAATTTTGTCTGCTTGCCTCCAGGTCTGTTTGATATCCTGCAACAACCAGCAGTCACCAGTTCACATTCAAAAAAACTTGCTTAGAGTTGGTCTTCCAAGATTATGATGAATAGCATAAAGCTTTTATTTGAGAACAGCAAAGTTCATGACATACACATAGCATGGTTATCTGCTGAGTATTTCCAAACTACTGCAGTAAGACTGCACATTGCACTAAATGCCCTAAACTATGGCTAAGGGACAATCCCATAATAGAAATGAAACTGTCTTCAACAGCAACAAAGCACAGTTTAACCTTGTGATCATACAGCTGACATTAATTCTTAAATTAGTTAACATTTTCTCACCTCAGTCTAAACGATGAGTTGATCTTTGGTCGTAAGCCACCATTTTCAAACAGTTGTATATGTTGTTGATTATTTGCATGGAGTTTCCAACTTATACATATTGGGTTCCTCACAGAACGAGGGCTGTCCTTTTGTTCTTGAAGCCCTTCATCCTCTATTTCACTGGACCCATCTACCACTGCCTGGAGAAACTTCTTGAGCCTGGTAAGCACATTCAACCTCCACTGCTGAGAAGTTATTCTGCGATTTGGGTTAACAGAGAGCATCCAGGTAAGTTTCTCTCTGCTTTTCAGTCTTTTTGACAGTTGCTGGTGAGAAATAAGCTCTACAAAATTCTTCAGCAATACAATGCTGCGGTCTGTGAGAAGAGCTGGGTATGCTTCCAATAAAACGTCCAAGACTTTCAATGAATCTTCCTGAATTCCCTCACTGATATGAGTCATGGCACTGGAGAGATGGGCACTTACCAAAGGAAAAAATGGTGCAATCTGTTCCGCTCTTATTTTTGAAGCCAAGAATTGCAGCAGGTGAACAGCTGCTCCTCTGACACCAGAATCTTTGTCTGTAAACACAGCTGCCACCTCGCTTATTATATTTGAAAGGTGTGCATCAATTACAAATGGATACTGAGACAAGAGATCTTTCAGCCCAAGAAGTGCGTTATGCTTAACCCCGGGACTATAGTGATGCATCTGTGAAAGCAGATCCTAGAAGGAAAGAAGCATATATACTTGCCATCATTATTAGTTTAAGCTCTTTAAACTCCCTCACCTATTTCCATTTTTTTCAACACTCAAAAATACAGATTCTATTCTTACGATGTGCTGCTGTTCGTAACAGCGTAGTATGTTCAGAACAAACATTATATTAGTGTATATAACAATGAACATATGAAAATGCAATCTCAGGAAAAACAAGATACCATGATTGTCCTTCAGGTAATTAGATACTCCTCATTCTTAAGTTTATGCACAACCCTACTGATTTAACAGAGAGACGACCAAAAGTAAGCCCTCTCACACTTGTTCTCCAAACTAGAATAATGAAGACTGAGTCTCAACAGCTTGCTTCAGTTTTAAGCAGAGAGCTGCCAGAGACAGAGATGACACAACAGAAGGAAAGTAGAACCATCATCCGAAGAACTGCAAGACTTAAAAAAACACCGTCTAAAGAAATCTGCTTTCTAAAAACTCTGTCCTTCAGCTATGACGCAAGAACCGAATATCAATCCTAGATACTTAAATCAGTGTGCAAATTCATTTTTTTCACTGCTGAAAACCTCTCCTTTGGGTTATATGCTGGTCCAGCAACTTCAGCCATTAAATTCATGGGTCAGCTTCTTGTCAACGACAAAAGGGCTGTACTCAGAGAGTCTGCTAGCTTTTTTTTTTTAATAAGTATTTTTTTCTAAACTCCAGTCAGCACTCAAAAGTCATTTTCAGAATGTAATGTCGCAGTATACCTTTATGTTAAGTTTTCTGTTTTGCGTAGGAAGCACTCCATCTTCTTTAAGCTGCTCAGGAATTTGTATGGCCTTTGTTTTGAAGGTAGTATCCGTTGCATTCTCTAGTTTAGGCTTTTTTTTCCCAACTTTTAATTTCACTTTCTGGAAATCTTCTTGATGTTTCCTTTTTTTAGTCATTCTGACTCTCTGCAAAAAGATATACAGAATTTTAATTTGATTAAATACACTACAAATTTTTTTTTTCCACCAAAGAGCAGCAACTTCCTAAAGAAAGCTACTGGTTTTATGCTTTTTCCTATGCATAAACTGGTGCCCGCTCTCGAGACAAGATGCTGGGCAACACACGCAGACTGATCTTCTAGTGTCCAGAAAACATTCTACTGCTCCTCTGGTTGTCCCTGCTCTGAGAACAACTTTATGGAAAAAGATCACTCAAGTATCTGCCTCTTCCAGTGCTTTATCAGGTTGTCGGTTTGGTTTTGTTTTAAAAAGTTCCTGGCAATAAAGCAACTTTTTACATAGCTGACTCTCATCAAGCCAAAGGAGCTCAGTGAACTGTTTCATTCAATTTGTACATTGTTTACTGACTCAATCATTAATGGCATACAGTGCACAGGTAAAATCACGGGTTTAATCAGGCCTTCACCCACAACAGCGGTATCAAGAATCTTAAGAAAATTTCCACTACACACTGAGAAGCCCAGTCTGTGCATTTTCAAAAATAACAACTTAAAAGGGGGACAGGGAAGTTAAATACATAGAGAAAAAAAACAGACTGAAAAACTGAGTCATATTTAGTAAGGCATACGAAATAAGGTAGTACAAGTAGCTATACTTAGATGTTGTACAGACATACCAGATGTAAAATAACCAAAACAAACTAAAACCCACACTTCAGGCTCTGAGTGACCTTTTGGCTTTAACAGACCTGTACTAATAAAAGTCCTCTTAATTCTACCAGATTAAAAAAATATATCTAGAACCCCCCAAACACTACACCACAGGTTCCTTTATTTAATCTTCCTTCCCTTGATCTCCAGTCTTCTGCATTCATTCCTAACAGAACTGCAGAAGCTGACGTCACAACACCAAAACATACAAATTGCCCCTAGGTTTCGTAGAATCATAGAATCATTCAGGTTGGAAAAACCCCTTGGGATCAGCGAGTCCAACCAATTTAATTTCTGTTAATTAAGACCATGCATCCATGATCTGATGATTCCTAGAAGTGGCTGTAGTGATTACTTACAATTTAAAAGGGGGAAGGTGGAGTCAAGCACAAAGCCATTATGATGTTAACATCTCACAACTTATTAATGCTAACAGGTAATTTATAGAGCTGGAAATCTGAATACGTGCAGGCCTCACTGTGCACAGTGTCAAGTCCATGCTGTCAGGTACATAAACCTTTTGTTTCTTCTCTCTTTCAAGCTCTTCCTTGGGTAATTAGGTTTGGCACAGGCTTAACAGCTGAACTATATTAGAAAGTTGTGAAAATAACATTCACATTTTAAAGACCAGACTCACTGGAGAAAAAAAGAACCCAAAACAATATAGCTGACTAAACTCAGAAATCTCCAAATAAAATATCCAGACAATTATTCTTTTATGATTATATGATGATCATTCACTCTAGAAAACAGAATTCTACAGCTGCTTTTCCCATTGAACTTAAAACTGTTAACTTGTGCTGTATTACAGTATTTTACATACACATCATCAGCATAATCACTAAAGAATGTTTTAAATCCAACTATCATTTTCTATTCTTTTAAAACAAACAAGTGATCATACAAACATTCGACTACAACTTCAACTTATTTTCACATACAGCTTACAACATATAGCTTACATACAGCTTGCATATGGCTTACAACAGCTATATGCAAGATCACTTTAACTGAAGCATAAGTAACCTATCAACTGAAAAGGCTTTAAAAAAAACGTAGAGGTTTGGTGCCAAACAAAAAAGGGCTTTTAGTGTCCAACCATAACAACTATGGTTTTAGAAGCTTTTGATTTTTACCATATGCATCTTTCAGGAAATAATTCCAATGAGATTTCATTATTTTATTGCAAGACGTACAGAAACAGCTAGAAGCTTTTGACATGAATGCTATTTCCACTTAGGAAGGTTGCTTTAATGGAGATATTTAGGAAGCCTCCCTCTACAAGATGATACATCTCGCTTCCAATTAGCACTAAGAACTTTACAGCACAGGTGCGCACACCTGAACAAAGTCAGTTAAATTCTTTTAAAGGAGGAGGCTTAAAAAATATACTTTCCCCTACTAAAACAAAGAAGCACAGGCTACCTTGCACTGCTTATTTTGGAATTATTTAATAACGCAAATTTTTTTCATATTTTGGAATTTATTAGAAATCCAGGTGCATCCACTTCCAATTCACACGTACCACGCTAAATCAGAGACGACACGGTTACGAAACCATAGCCATGAAAACACCAGTGTCTACATGATAAGACATTAAGTAAAATCGTATACAGCTTAAGAAGTTATGTAAATATTTTAATGAAACTTCTTGCTGCAACAGCTGTTTGCCTTGAGTTGCCTCATGTTTTCAGCAGGCCCTCCTCCAAGGGGGCTGCGCTCAGCACATCTAACAGCATACACGCTAACGCAGTTTTACAAACCAAAACGCAAAGATAACCTCAAACCAACACCAGCTTCCCTGGTGCACATCCAGCCGTCGGCAGCACTTTTCAGAAGCCACTTCAGGTGTCACTCGGCCACCCTCCCCTCAAGACCAGGGAAACGAAGGGGAACCAAACGGCAGGACTGTTTCACCTGGAACTAACTCCCTCGCAGCTTCGAGGCTGTATCCTCAGGGAACCTCGCTACCAGCGCAGTTACGAGCTCAGGCAATCAGGAAAATCCTGAGAAACCAGAAGGCACCTGCCCCAACGCCTCTCCCCTGACGAGGCTCCCGCCTGGGCGAGCTCCCTCCCAGCCCAGGGGTTCCGTACTTACTGGCAGGGAGCGTCCCGAGGCTGCCGGGCTGGGCAGCCTGCCCCCGGCCGCCGCACACCCGGGCCC
>VZZY01016753.1:0-218238 GCA_013400335.1 Eurystomus gularis
ATGATGATGGCTGAACCGTCACACCAAAGGCAGGCTGTAACATGTCAGCCTAGTCCCTCTTCAAGGATGGCTAAGCACCATTTCCTCTGCTATCCAGCAAAAGCTCAGGTGATATCAGAGGAGATCTTGGCAATGGCTGAGATAACTAGCAAGGGTTCCTCATCTGCAGGAGGCCAGGGGGATAAACAGCCCTAAATTGCAGGAGAAGACAATGAATTCATGATGTCTACACAATTTGCTTGCTGGACTATTTCCATGGCTGTTACCAGGCAAGAACTGTGGAAAGCTGAGGCATATCAGCCAGAAATGTCAACAGTAAAGCATTCATGGTGAACCACAGAGGCCTCCAGCACAATAGAAAGAGGAAAAACATGCCCCTTGTTGACAAAAAGTAAGCTGAGCTTAGAGACATTAGTCCATAGATAACTGTAAAAGAAATTGCAAGGAAAAGTACTCTGACTTCTTCTGTGTGTGTCACAAATGAAAATAAAATGGAGCAAGGTCTTCTAAGCAGCAAATCTCAACTCTTTCTCTGCATAACGACACTCTCATGTTAGCCTTGGCAACCAAAAAATATACAGCAGGAATATTGCCTTTCACTTCCTGCTGTTAGTCTTCATGGCTGTCACTCCCAAATCTGGAGCATGGCCCTCTGCACCTGTTTTATTCTTTTTATAGTTATAGCACTGAAAAGGAGCCAGCCTCTTTGGGGGGATAACTCATACTTATCACCAAGAAAAAAAGGTAATTGTGGAAAACAATTTCTCATTGCTAAGCATCATCATCTAAACCTTCTGAGAGCACCCCTGTATGTGTGTAGTCTCAAATGGTCAGCTGAGATACACTCACCAGGGTTAGTTAAGTTACATATGGAGAGGATGAATAATTTGCTCTTAAAATGTGAAAGTCCCTGGTGATCAACAGATGTGATCTGTTGCAGTGCTTTGGTACCAGATGAGTTTGGGACAGTTGGAGCTTAAATTCAGTGAAAATTCAGAGGCATGGAAATGTGAAACGTCATGGAGATGATTCAGTGTTTTCAATAGTGCATTGACCTCAGTGGTGGCATGCTCTTTTTCTGCTCCACAGAGTACGTGGCATACAATATGGAGGGATGGTTAAGGGAAAAATCACTAAGTTGGTCCTTTTAATGCATGGAAGAACTAAGGATCTGTCTCTTGGTTAGTGTGGAATGACTACTGAGGTATAGAGAATGGAACACCTGTTTAGACCACAGCCAGTTAAAGGAGCTTTACCACAGAGGACAAAGATGCTGGAATCTTAAAAGATAAGATTTGTGTCCTTTGGGATTGATTTCCAGGTGTGTGAACACCTAATCCAGAAGAGACCAAGTCCTCACAAACTAGTCTCATGCTGAGTTATGTAGGATCTGAATTAGGCTACCGGTATGGTTTAGTGCCCAGCTGGCGAGTTGTGGCTACAGGGCCCTTCCTGTGGCCTTGCTGAGACCCACAAGCACAGTTCACAATCAGGGCTCATCAAAGAGGATGACACTGGAGTTTCATTTATCAGACAAAGGCATTTAGCTCTCGAGCAGGTAGGTTGCCCATGACAAAACAGCAGATCATTTCAGTGCAAGGTGATACTGGATAAAATCAGACATAACCCAACTTCTGATTATACACAGAATCAGAGGCTATGAGTCTGAACCAAAGCATCATTGAAGTGGAAAACAACAGCCTTGAAAGTCTTTAAGCAGCACAGAGGATATTTTTGTGGTCCTCTGTGCTTCTTCCTTTTGAGGTGTGTAGAAGGACTAGAGTATTACGTGAATGTTTGATAATCTTGATAGTGGTTTTTTGGCCTGACTAGAAATGCTGAAACATTTGCATTTTGAAGGACCTGTTACTCTAAGATTTCACAGTTCGTTTCAACTGGCCCCAGAGGCTGTTGCAGTTCAGATGAATTTCAGACAAGCCTCCACATTTGTATCTCCTTTGCCAGATTGACTGCTTGAACCTTTGCTCACATTCCCACAGTTCCCTTCTGAAACTGATCTTTTCACATATGCTTTCTTCATACATCTCTGCTCTAGGACCCCGTTATACCCTCACCCTAGCTCAAATATGTTGAGTTTCTCACCTTTTTTTCAGCCAGATAAATAGTGTCTGGCCATGTCAGTGAAATGACTTGTTGCTGGAAATTGCTGATTACCTCATCTTGTATGAGAAATAATCGAACAACCAGTCTATATGGTAGACATTCTGTCTTACTCAATCCCCTGATGTGTTCAATACTCTTACAAAAAGTAAGTCTCCATTAATAAGACTATAAATGTTTTTTGTCTGGTTAACATCAGTTTACTCGTTTATTTCATTGCTAATTGATGGATGGAAAGGTGAGGCATGGGAATCTGTTACTGGTGGGCAATGGGTCATTTCTCAGAGTAAGCTAGGGCAGTGGAAGCTGATAGTTTGCTGGGTGATGCAGATAGTCCTGCTGTGAAGTACGAGGTGAAAATTGGGCTGGCTGAGTGGCAAGCAACTTGAAAGAAGCAAAGAAAAAATTATTTTGGTTGAGGAAGATTGCAATGTTATAGGGGTAAAAAGCTTTAAAATCTACTTTGTACCTTGCAATTCCAAGCGTCTCATGAAGCCTTCAGTGGTGCCACAGATTAGTTGAGCTAAGGAGACTTAAACAGTGTTCAGGAGAGAATAAGAAGTAACAAAATGGTCCGACTTGTGAATTCAAGCACAGGTTATTTTATTTATCTACAATCAGAATGCAGAATTTTTCTGCAGAGGACAGAATAAATTTGGCAAATCCCATTGAGGACAGGAAGCATTATTTAAAATTAAAATAAACTTTTGGAACTGATTTAGCTTCTAGTAATCAACACCAAGTACTGTGCAAACAAAAAAACATAAAAGAGAAAGAATTCACATAACTTATATTCACCTCATTTGTAGTCCTGCCTTAAAAGAGAGGTTACTCACAGCACGTCTACCTTCCTAACAGGCCTTCATACAAGGCTTATGGTGCCCAGCTTACCTACATAAAAGAGCTTTATTTTTAGATGCATTGGAAAACTGTTGTCAAGGAGAGCTTTAGATGCTCACTATCTGTGAAATGGTTGAAAACTTCTACTGGTGCATACTTACGGTTTGCAAGCCTGCAGTGAGGTTCACAACTCTGGAAAGGCAATGCAGTCAGGCTCTGTGATTTTAAATGTGACTCTCACAATCGTTTTTGTTGCCCTTCAAGTGTCACTTTGTTGTACTTCTTTCAATCAGCAGAGTGTCCCAGCTTTGTTTTTATCTTTTGTTAGAGAAATTTCTTCATGTGGTTACCAAGAAAAATCTCAAAAATGTGACCCCTTATGTTTCAGAAACCAGACTACACATAAGAAGACTTAAAATGATTATTTTTCTAATCTTATTATTTCAAGGTCGGTATGATGATATGGTGATCATGAAACAAATATAAGAAGTCTAGAGTTGACACTAACTACAACATTAACCATAGTTGCATCAAAAATTGTTATCCAAAACAGGAAAATAAATTATACTACTACATTCAGTCTTTCAAGAATAAGTAACCTCAGTTAGACTCTATTTACAATAAAGAAATAAACAGTGAAGCCACAGAAAATCCCATTGCTGGCTTGATTGCTTGCTTTTTTTTTTTTGTATAAAGAGAGGAAATAGGGTAGCCAAGAAGTAGATAAATAACAGTAGATAATACATGGAAAGAGCATTTGTTTAGAATCTCTTGTATTTTCAGAATTCCTTACTTGTTAGCTGTTTCAAAGTAAATTTTAAAAGTGCCCAGGTCAATAAATAAGGTAGGTGTGATCTTAAGTGAAATAAAAAGAGTAGATAAAAAATAATGAAAATTGATTTGACTAACTGCAGCTACAAAGGCAACATGTAGAGGAGGGAGACTTTTCTTACTTTAAATGTGAATTAATTATATCACAGAGAAGGAAATGGAAAGATGGAAATCTACAGCTGGAAAAGGTATGAAAGGGATTTTGACTTTGATGTATGGATGAATTAACTCTAAAATTGTATCCTTGCAAATGAGGATAGCATAAGTGGTGGAAAGCGGAAAAATGAGGAGTCATGTCATTTTAAACATGTTATTCCAAGTTAGGCTCAGATGTCTGGGAATTAGCGAAGGCAAATCTTCCTGAAAGGAACAATTTTGGATGAATAAAGTGAGAATTTATTTTCAATTATCTTTAAAAGCAACATTTTATCCCGTTTGATGCTGAAGTAGTTGGAACTTTTGAAACAATCTTGGATCTTTACCTACACATGGAATTAGCACATTAAAAGTCAGAAATGACATCAACACCAGCAAATTTAACATGCCCAACAACGTTCTCATGCATGTAGGCCAGCTGGCCAGAAGAAGCCATGTCTTGCTACAAGACTTCTCAGGCACCAAACTGGGGTGACCATGAACAAGCTTCCTCCCAGGAATCAGCCTTGGAAAACGTTGCCAAAACTGTGCCTGGGAACCGCGTGACTGAGCGAGACAGCCAAAAACGTGCCAGGGAGGAGTATTAGCAGTTCAGCAGTGTGACAGTTGTACTCCAGCTCCCAAGCATAGTTAAATTTCCTCGTATGGATATATGCAGGTTGCCCAAAGGCTACATTCAGAAGCCCAGTCCAAGCACTCAAATTTCCTCGAGCATCTAGAATTGATTCAGGCTGCCTTCTTTCCAGGGCAGTATGTCTCCTGGCTCCATATTCTGCTAAAGTGAATGCACTACATGCATTGCCCCATGCTTCCTATGCCTCAGGAGCCAAAGAGCAGCCCCTGAGAACAGGCTGCCTAAATCTTTCATCACCCTCTTAATGGGACATGTCACATCCGGGTACCTAATTCTGTGGCAGCCCGCAATAACTGTGGTGCCCACTCGTACCAGCGTGGCATGGGAGCCTCATGAGATAGCAGCAATATGCTTCAGGTGGGAGTCCCTCTTTGATACTTCTGCAGTTTTTTTGTATTTCCTTCCGAAAAAGAGAGATTGCCCCTTTTCTCTTTTGCATTTGTCACATGTTGGCTGTTGAAGCAAAAAAACCAAACCGACTGCATGCAGCTATTCCATAGTAAAATAATTGCTTAGATATGTATCCCATTTATTTCCAACATAAAAAAATGCAGACTAAAGGATGCTATGCACAGCAGAAGGTTATTTCCCTCTATCAACTACTGGCTACTTTGGAGGCAAGGGGTCAGGCACTTGATTAGATGAATTACAACTTAAAGTCCCCTAGTATAAACTATGTCATGCCCCAGGCTTTTCAAAACAAGGCACTCTATTTTAACTTGTAATGGGTAGCTGGATTCAGTAAATGGCCTAATCAAAGCAACATAAATATTTATGGGAGAATTTTTCTAATTAAGGTATGAGGTTGTTGAGATGTTATCAGTTAGAAAGGGCTTTCCCAACAAGAAAATGGCTGTTAGGAGACATTAGGAAATGGTTAAACTCCAAGGGATTAAAAGGTCATTGAAGTGGCAACATACAGAGCCTATTATGGTTGAAATTTAGCTTGCATTTGTATCTTATATGTCTTCCACATCTGGAATTAAAAGAGCACCTCCATAAGAAAAACAGAATGGTAATTTTGTTTATTCCTTGAAAAAACCCAAACATTGCAGAAGTTTGCCTAAGCTAGGTATATATGACCATCTTAGAAATGAAATGCTCTCAGAATAAACATGCTTTTAAATTCTTACCTCAAGCTTTGCTCTGTGAAAACCTGTATTTACATCAATAGTTATGTTTGCAAAGTAAAGATCTAATAATGGCTGAAGATCTCAGAATTTACCCCCAGTATCTCAGCTACACAGTGACTTTAGATTTAGAAAAATCATGTCTAACATAGTTGTTCTTTGCTAATGTTGTGATTGCTGATGGTGTAAACATGGATAATAAATTCAGGATAAGTGACATTTTGATAACAGCATTTTTCAGGTCTCCCACTACAAACAGCAACTAACAATATACAGATCACATTCAGAGTCCTGTTATGCCAGCATAGATCTTAACTAACTTCAGTGCCTTCAAGAAAATCACTCTAGGTTTACTCCAGTATAAGTATCAGTAGAATTCATCCCTTAAAGTAAAATTTGTAAGTGGTCTTACAGGGAAAGACCTGTATAAAATTGGCTATGTGAAGTACATGACAGAACTATTCCCTGTGGGAGAAAGTATGTAGTTTCTGTGGGACTTCATTACTCTGCTAAGAAGTGTATGTCTGTCTGCCATGTGGTATTTCACTCTGAAGGTATAACTCAAAAGGAAAACTTAGCAAAATAAAAGGGAATATTCTACAAACCTTCTGCCTTTGAGCAAAACCTATGTATTTTAAAACATTTTGATGAGAAAGTATTAAGTATAGAAATCTAAATGGCATCAACAAAGTTATTAATTATCTCTGTCTATCTTTTTGAAGTCAGCATCTGCAAGAAGTTTCAAGAGCCAGCACAAGGAGTTAAACAGTACTGCTTTCCTGAAATAATGAGGTCTATACTATTTGGTAGTTTATATCAGGTGCGACAAAGCTGGACATAAAACTGTAGTTTCATGTGAAGGCAGCTTTGTTCATTTAGAATGCCATCCTAGGGCAAAACATGAAAAGTACCTCCTAAATATCACAGCTGTGACCTTGCTGGATGCATCTACACAGCTGAGACCACAGGAGCTACTGCTGCAAACCATAAAAAGGCATGTTCAGATTTGATTGCATTCAAATGTTGACTAAATCAGATTCTAGGCTTTATCCTTCTCCTTTAACTAACCTGTTAGTGGTGAACACTCCCCTGCTATACATAAGTGCAGTGACGTTGAAGACTGGGGGTTGGGGGTGACAGTTCAAATGACACAGCATTGCCAGTGGTCCATGGCAAAGAAGAATGTTTGGAAGAAAGCAGCATGGTATGGGATGGTGTTGATCTCCTGCTTGACTGAGATGGGTCTAATGTGGCAGGAAAAGAAAATGTAAGGAAGTCAAAGGTAACTGGTTTGAGAGCCTGGGAGTTTAGGGAGCTCGTTGGATGCTGTCCAAGCCCCAGTGGCCTCGCTCGCAGGAACCTATGTGGTGCTCGTGCTCAGGCTGTGGCTCCACAGCCATTACTCAGAAGCCTATGTGCTGACTGATCTCCCAGAAGTACAAATTTGATCTGGCTCAAGAATGGGCACATGATCACATTTCTGTCAAATTAGCCAGAACACATCATATGGAGCTTTCACAGAGTTTGTCTTGGCTTTATACCAGCTGGGGGAGGAAGGATGACATTCAGTACAGCTTAAGTTAGAGAGGTATGGACCAACAATACCTGGTCTTAGCTAAGTGCTGCTGGATACAGATAATCTGTGAGCGCTTCTGGATGGATTTGAATGGGTGTTACTATGCCTGAATAATGCGTTTTGTCTTTCAGCATTTCTGAATGAAGCAGCAGGAGTTTCAAATGATGAACTGCAGTTTCAATTTTATAGCTTTTGTCCTATAGAGAAGAAATTTAGTGATCATTTACTTTCCTCTTTCCGAAGGATAGTCTTTCTATGAGTAGAGTGATACACAATCACATATGCTGAAAAACACTACTGAGATACCAAAGGTGAAATGAGCCTGGGGCTCCTATCTCCCTACCATCTCCAGTGGTCTGTGATCACAAATGACTGTGTTAATGGACAGTTATTACCCACAGTGCTGGAATTCTATAGATAGGCTTACCAAGTGTGTCTTGGGCATCTGTATAGGGTGAGCAGTGTTTTTCCTTTCACAGAAAATGAAGATGTTTGAGTTTTCAAAAAGATTATCCATGAACGAGTCAATGTGTTAAAATAATGATGCCTTATTGTCCAAGTGTAAAGTAAGAAAAGACAAGAGAAATAGTACTTGGAGGACAACTATCACAGCACAGCAGTAAAATGTGACATGATGTGTGTGCTTTGTTATATGGCTGTATGGCCTATGTAGACAGGGTCACACAACTGCAGCTCCCATCCCTTGACTGGATGTGCAGTCAAGGAATTATACCTTTCCATGCTGGTCAGCAGTTTCTCAGTCGAATTCGTAGAAGCTTGTAGAAGCCTGCTGTGCTTCAGGCATTTTTAAATAAAACCAAACTCTGACTATAGACCATCTCATTTTGCAAGCCCACTTCATTTTCTAGACATATGGTTCCCATAATGTTTTAGTATTTTGCAGCATTCCTGTGAGGGGATGTGATTGGGCACATGGATGGTGGGAGGAGGAGGAGGTTTGGTAGGGAACCAGTCCAACAAAAATGAGATAGCTTTTACCATGCTGTGCCCACCATATAAAGAGAGATAGTCCAACGGTAAACAATTTGCCACTGGAAGATTATTATTGATAGCAGGCACCCTTAAAGCCTCAGACAACTCAGTTTCCCTGGGTACAATGGGAGCTATCAATCATCTTTAGGCTGCTCTTAAACTTTATGACAGTAATTTTCTGGAAGTTAGCAATTATATTCCATTGCAATAATTTATTACACCTCTAAAAGCACCAAGAGAAGCAGCCCTTCTTCACAACACAAATGCGTGGGCTTGTGCTTTCAGAAAGAGAGAGTGCTCCTGTCCACAGTCTTGGCATCAGGCAGCTTCCTGGAAGTCTTGTTTATACAGTGGGCGAAACCTGATGCCATGTTTATTCTGACATCTCCTTGAGACATACTGATTCCTGCCTAAGACTTTCCAGAAGAATATAAAATTCTAGACCTAGCTTTTCAGAAGAAATATATGATTTTGAGTGTTTCAACTTTTGCCCAACTCTTACTCATTTTGAGACAATTATAAAGAGTCTGTATTGCCCATCTGTATTGCTTCCAAACAACTAGAGGAGCCCTACAGACAGAGTTGCCAGACTTCTTAGTCACATTTAAATATCTTGGACTCAGTAAACAGCTGTTTTGTCTGAGATTTGATTTCAAAAGCACAAAAGATTTTTATGAAGAGACAGCTGTGGAAATGGCTAAAATCATGCCAGGGGTAAAACATCCTTACAGGGTTGGTTTCAATATCTATTTAAATTTTCAGGAATGGATAACTTATCTGACAACAATGTCGCAGGGAAAGATTTAGATTGTGCCCTAAGTAAGAAACCTGGAAGTCAGCAGCTTTCTCAGGTAAAATACATGTCAGATGAAACCTGGAGGAGGAAAACAGTAAATGTGCACAGGATGCATTTTCCCACATTACATAGCAGCAGAAAATGAATGAAAATGTGAAAATTAGACTGATCAAAGAACTGAACAGACGTCAAAGTGTTAAAATAAATGCAACATTTCTACTACAAGAGAAAAGAGAGAAATCAGAAACAGTGACCTTTTGAAAAGTTGACTCCTGCACACAGGTTCATGCTCTTGAAAATAGTGCATTTGGGTATGATGATATGGTTCACCTTCATAGAGACAGCACCAGGAATCAAAGCTTCTCCTGCCCTGGTGAAGTGTGTATGCAGAAGGAAAGGTGGTGGCTCCACAGACAGAATGGCTCCATCACAGTGTAACTGTCGAGAGTGGTCTACCCCAATTCTCGGGCATCAGGATGCCTCAGAAATCCAAGAAACCTACAATTTTGATAGAAGAGGTTTGTGTGAATGGCGCAGCAGACCTACAGTTATCAAATTAGGCAGCTAGGGTGGTAGCTGCTGACAGGAAGAGCTGCAGCCCTGATGCAGAGGTAGCCTGTTCTCCTACATGCTCTATGCTTTACCATGTGAAAGATTGGTAAGTTGTGAAGTTTCAGTATTTAAAATAAAGTTAATTTTTAAAAAATCTCTAAACGTGACATTTTGCTTCTCTTATTTAAACTACAACCAGTTAATTTTACATTTTAACAATGTGCTTTTTCCCAGGAACCCTTCCCTGAAATTTTACATGTGCATAATCCAAGCCAAAGATGAGATGCTACTAGTGGTAACTCCTTTTAACTTCAACAGCATGAACTGCTTGCTGTAATTCATTAAGTCATATTTGGGGTGAAAGAATTCACACTACTAACCTTCCCCCCGCCCCAGAATGCAATCTGTATTATACTGATAAAAGCAGTGGAGAGATTTGTACTACACTGCAATTTCCCAAGGCCTTGCTAAACTCTTGAAGATAAGTAGACACCTGGGGGTCCCTCTCCTGTGCTGCAAAGGCAAATGCCCTTCACCAGTTTGCACTCATGGAGATAGCTTCTTCACTCTTGGCAGTCTTTCCATTACTCTGTGGAAGTGCTGAGAATTTTCAGCAGAGTATGGAGAAACTGACTGCTCTAGAAATTATTTACTTTTACACAGTAGATAAGTGAGGTTGTTATTTACACCTTCCTAACCTGTGGGGAACAAAGCAGAGGCAGAGGTAGTTCAATGCAATGTTTTCAAAGTGTTTTGAGATCTTAGTTTTGAAGGACGTGCTACGCAAACAGAAAAAAACAAGATCATTTTTGTGGTATTACAGACACATGCAAAATAAGGTTTTGTTTTGATGGTAACAGCAATGATGACACAATCCTCTGCCTTGTGTGCTAATTGATCCATCAACAGACTGCACCACACCTCTGCTTTTCCTCCATATGGTGTATTAGTGATTAGGCCATTGGAGTCTATTTTATGGAGGTGGCTCGATACTTCCAAGTCAATTAAACTCTTTTAATTATTCAAAGACTTCTTATGGATTCACTTTTTATGAGACTCTTTATAGAAAAATATCATCTATATGGAAAATAATGCTAAAGAGGATAATGCAATTGTTTATGCTCAGATTAACCTGTCAGTTGGTAAAAAGCAAAACAGCACAAAAGGATCAGAGGAAGGGTGTAAGTCTTAGGCAGATGCTTTTGTTAGAGAAACTCCCAATCTTCTTAACATTTCAGTCGACTCAAGAATTGGAATGAAAAGCCTTAGCCTCTTTTTTCCTTTCTACTTCTCTCCCGATCTCTTGAAACTGACAATTCAAGGACTGAAATATTTTTGAGCTCTAGGAAAAAGAAAAAAAAAGAAGGAGGGATAAAAAGGACTAAAAATGTTCCTACAATTAACATGTAAATCAGGCTGATAACGTATGGCTAAGAAAACAGCTGCAGTGCATGGACCAAGTGTGGCTGCAGTAAGCAGCATGTCGCTGCCATGCTGGCCTTCAACAGCCTCCCATCAAAGCTAGAAGACCAAAGCCTCAGCAGGGCTGGGGATGCATGGCTGTGCTTGTGTCTTCTGGCTGTGATGGCTTTGCCTTTGTATAAATGCCTCTTTGAGGATCTGGCTGTGGTCCTGGCATGAACCCAGCTGCAGGAATTGCTGCCTGACACTGATAAGATATAAGGAGCCAGAGACGTGGCCCCTCAGCCTGGCTGCTGGCAGCTTGCAGCTACATCCAGCCATGCTGCAAGTGCTGGCTAATTAGCCTTATTAAAGTAACTTCATTTGCCCCTCCAGCGGTTAATATCTCCATTTCAAACCTTCATTACTAGGGGTTAATAACTCAGGCAAAGAAATGCACTGGGGACTTAAATTTGATATAATGTGGAGACTGTTTTTTCTTCCTAGTTGAAATAAATATTGTGAGTATGAAAGCCTACCAGACACTGCCTAAAGCCATCCAAGTCCACCCCTGGGCACCCACATCCCTTATGGGTGCTGTACCAGGGAATATAATTTGTGGGGTCAGACTCTTGTGCAGGGTATGTATTTTCCTGTGACTAGAAAGGCCATGTTGTTAGCTCTAGAGAAAGCACATTTAAATGAGAAAGCTCATTTCCCTCGGGGGTTACAGTCAATTAGCACCACAACATTTGGATCACATTTCTGACATTTAGAACAACGTACAGAAGTCACAAAAACTTCATTTCTCTGTACGATTCATGCGGGTTAGGAAAGTGTTTTAAAATGGAAAAATGTTCACTAGAAGAAAATCCTCTTACTGTGCCAACTGCAGCAGGCCGGACCTGGCTGGTCCCTGCTCCCTGTCATCCCCACCAGTTGTTTGCAGCAAGGACTAGTTTTCTCGGGAGGGCCCTCTAACATCTGATCCACATCCCTCAGGACTAGGGACCCATGGGGCTTTCACAACAGCAAGTTTTGAGCCCTTCACAACAAGGAGCAAATCACTATTGAAACTGTGCACTCATTAGCTATTTTTCTTCCACTGGCTCCATTGCTGGAATCAACTCCAAAACAACAGAAATCAAAGATTTCTTTTTATTATTTTTATTTTCTGGCACAATCATTGCCACTGGTTTAGACAGGGAACATGTTGTAGAAATTGTCTGCTCCCTGGATCCCACTTCCCTTTTGTTCACTCCCACAGAGTTGGCACGGCTCACAAGCCACGGTCTCCGGGGCCAGGAGGGGAACGCCACACTGCCGGCACTCCCCACACTCCCTCTCGGAGACTCTGAGGATGGTTCTGGCCTTTTCAACCCTGGCTTGTTTCTGTCAGTCCAGTCAAACTGAGGCCAGCACCCTGATTGCTGAGTCTGAGTTGGTCCTTGGGAATGCTTAGGGCTTTCAATGTACGATCGCCTTGGAAGAAAAAAAAAAAGAGGCACGTGGCAGGTTATCCGCATAATTACCCTTTGAAATAGGTTGGAAAATTGCAGCTAATAAATATTATGAATGTCTGCAGAAGGATTTCATTTAGACTGTACTTTTGGAAATGAACCCCGAACTTTGGTTTGGTGTCTCTTCTCATAAGAGGATATTTTGAATTTATCTCTTAGCAGTTTTGTGCCTTATTGGCCCCACACACGTGAGGAGTATTTGTGACATGGAGCAGCAAAAAATATCTCCAGCTGAAGTGTCAAGAACATCCAGAACTAGACTGCTCACATGATGCTGCTGATTTATTTGTCCAGTTTTCTCTTAACAGCCACAGACAAATACAGATCAAAAATGACACCAAAATCACTGCAATTCCTGAAAGAACTCTCTTTCTTCCCTTACCACCCTTGCTGTCTGTCACCACCTAGCAGGTGACATTTCTAAGATGGGAAACAGTCCCTCCTCTCTGCAACTCCAGAAAGCAAATGAGCAACACTTCACCTTTGCCATCAGATCCCATGTTCTGGGTGGGAAATGGTCTCCTCTGGTAATTAGCTCTTGTTATTAAACTGCTGCATGTTCTGACAATCTGTTACAATTGGGTAACAGATGGGAATAATTTCATGGCTCTATGGTTAATATCTAGCACTGTATGCCACTGTTTTTGGTGATCAGACCGTACTACTTTCATGGTGTTTATCTGTGCTGCAGAGCTTCTTTGAGCAAGAGGAAGCCCCATGGTGAAGGTGTGAGCCTTGCCAAGAGCCTGCGCTGAGATAGTTGCACCACCACATCTCTAAATAATCTGACAAAACCAGCCTGTTGTTAACAGGCATATCTGGAGAAGGGACTTGCTGACATTACATTGCTGGATAGGGTGTATGATCTTGAGTTATCTAGCCTAGCTAAGCCAATTTATACTTTTGTAGCAAGAGTAGAGGAGTGGTTTTCCACCAGTTGCCAGTAGATACCCCAGAGACGTGGCCTGTTTCCCAGGTGTCCACAAAAGGAGAGGATCAAACTAACTTTGCTAGGTTTGTATGTAGCGCTGATGTGCATTTATAAGGTAGCCACCATGTTCCTTGGAGATCCACAGAGAGAGGCTGGCAGATGTGGGTGCTGACCAAATCTGATATTCTTTGGATGGAGCCCTTCCTCCCTTTTGTGGGTTGGTTTTCTTTTTGGTGTGTTTTTTGTTTGTTTGTTCATTGTTGGGTTTTTTGTGTGTTTGTTTTTCCCCAGTCTGTTCCCTTACTCTGGATTATAAACAGTTCTAGGGCAAGGTCTTACTGAGATAGCTAATGTGTCTGGTATAGAGAGAGGGATGGCTTCTAAATCCAACTGCATTACACTATAAAGCAGCTGAATACATAATCTGGAAGCCGAAAGAGCCACCAGTGTATTTACTTTGTTAAGAATTAGAAAGAAATAGTAGAGACAGTAAAATAGAACAAAGAGTCTTTAAAAAATGTGAGAGGAAAAAATGGTCCTGTGCATTTATGCATGTTTCTTGTGCCCATGCAAATCAAAGAAAATCCATCTATATATGTATTTTCCACAGAAAGTCTCCTGTGGTTAATAAAGGTGAGAACATATTGCACTGCCTGGTACACATATGATAAACCATTCCATTCTGCTGGAAGACGTAGGTGATTTTTTTTTCCCCTCTTACTGATTTATTTTAAATCAGACCAATTAAAGTACAAATTCTTTTCTGAAAATCTCACCCTCCTCTGTGTGTAAGCAAAATGATATCACGGTTCACTCTTGCTTTATATTACTCTCTCCTCCATTTGTCTTTTAAGATATAAAGGTATTTCTCAAACTCATAGGCTTTTATATGAAGAGAGCACACTGTTCTCTCCAATATCAACAGCAAAATCTTCAGTGTTCCTTTGAATTTCCAGCCATACAAAGGAGTTTTCAGACATGACAAGAAGAAGATGGAGGTGGCTGGTAATGCAACATTAAAAACAGATTTTCATTCAGAATGTTTATAGGTTTTACTTGATTTTTGGAAATAACACAATGGTGTATTATATCAATGTTTCTATCTGAATCTTTTAATACATAATGTAATTTGCAACATTTCCATCATGGGCTTTAGCTACTGAAATGGTATGTGGGAGTGTCCTCATTGGGCAGCAAAAAGAGCGTGATGGATAATCTTCATCAAGCATATCATTACTTCCAGGTGTTGGCTCATTTTTATAAGTTACTCATGGGCTTACCCACCTTCTCAGAATGTTTTCCTTCTCAAAAGGGCAATTCCCAGAAAAGGAGCTGCCATCTAAGGCATAGCTAGGTCAGCTAAGGTGCTTGTGATACATTGCTTGACTCTACTTTCCAAGAGTAGTCTAGATTTGACTTACAGAAAATTCTTGAGAAAAAAGCAACAAAAAATTAGTTTTCTAACTGTAGGCCTCTTCACAAAAGTAACAACTGTATTCATTCTCTCCCATAATTTTCCTTTAGTGTGTAAATTATAAGATATCTTGGCATCATTTTGTAAATATTTTTGATGATATGCCACCTTTTGTGAAACTGAATAACACTGAAGGCCATTAATTCTGAAAATCTATTTTCTGTCTGGATAAAACTAGCAACTTTAGTTAGAAGTAGTATCTAAAATTATCATAATTGAAAATGATGAGAACTTTTTTTTACAAATTATTAACCATCTATGGTCTGACAGCAGTTTGTGAACAGCCTGTGTCTTGATTTTGCAAGTCCATGATGGATGGATATGAAGGAAACATAAACCCCTTATGAGCATTTTAAATATTTGCCTTTAGAAAGATGTATTTCTAAAGAATGCCGTGTTGCAAACTGGAGCTTAAAACAAGCTTGTGCTGAACAATTCAAAATAATGAGAGGAAACCAGGACTAGAGTTTCCACTTACGTATTTCAAACTTGTTGGCACTTTTGAAGCCAGTGTGTAAAGCAACTGTAACATGTTCATCAGGTTGGATGAAAGCTGACAGGACTCCTGTACCATGTGTTCTTGGACAAGTTGCTCTTTCCAGACCAACAGAAAATAGCTTCTAGATGGTGGTCTTAATGTCAAAAGATGAATATTTGGTTCTGCATTAGAAATCTGTAGAAAAATGCCTTTAATTAAAAAGTCATGCAAATTAAAGAAGTTGCAGGTAAGTGTTTCAAACACCACAGGGGTTTTTTATAAACTCCCTGATTTCATATAGCTATATTTTGGCTGAGAGATTACATTTTAATAACTCCATGCAGAAATATGCTTTGGGCCCATGTAAGGTTATAAAGGCTGTGGAGACATGGGAAGCTTTCACTGTTATATTCAACAATTACTTATATTCAGGCAGGATTTTATTAAGATTCCTGGGGTGGGCAGGCACCCACAGCACCTCAGCTGGGTACCAGGAGGGAGAGGGACCCTCTGGGTTTGCTTTTTAATCATCAATGTCATGTGATTTTTCTTCCCTACCTGTGCAGTTATGCTGTCTGTTGTGGATGTTGTAAAAGTATCCTGTTATTCTTTTTCTTCTTCCTCTGACTTGAGTCAGAAATAATGGCCAACTGCCGGGCCAACAACTCAATTTCTCTGGATGTAGAAATCCTGAACACTGGGGTCCATGTGAGCCCTCAGAGCTACAGACATGTTTCTCAGGGCAGATCTTGGTGACTGGAGTAGCAATGCAGCAGCCCTTGGAGGACAGCCATCCTGTGGAGGACATATCTCCCAGGGACTGGACAGTGAGCCAAGAATCCTTGGCCTGCAGCAAACTGGTACAAAGGATGTCCCAACTCAAAAGGAGCTCCACAGCTCCCTTTGCTTCATCTTTCAAGCCAGAGGGTGACTGTAGCCAAGAAGAGTAATTTAATGCAGACAGGAGGGGTTAGATGTCCTTTACAGCAAGGTAATAAAAGCAATCATTTTTTTGCCTCGTGTCCTGGAGCCACAAGCCCTACATGTGTGTCACAACATCCTATCAATCATCCTGGCATGTTCCTGGACAAATGGAACCAGTGTGTGTACATGCTTCTCCCTGCTTACACCAACGTTAGTTCCTGCAGCAGCACCGAGTCTGTAGCCCACACTGTTTGCTCTTCCTCTCCTCATCTCACCAAAACCCCTGACACTGGCGTGACATGGACAGGATTTGCAGAGGCAACAGGACAGAGGCTTGCTGGGAACCGGATCATTTTCATCACATGCTCAGGGGTAGGTGAGCCAGAGTTGGGCTGGATTTTTTCCGAGGGCAAGGAATGATTTTGAGATGCTGAAGCTCACTGACAGCCCATTAGGAAAAGGTAGCCCTTGCCAGGTCCAGCGATTTTCTTTAAGAGTCTACCAGAGCTCAAAGCAAATTCCCAGACACTTTCTGGCACTGTAAGACACAAACTTTCCTTCAAGCTTGCTTTGAATCTGCTAAAGCTATGCCAGTTCTAAAAGCTGCTGCTGGAGCTGAAGAGAAATTTTGGCTTTCACATTTTTCACATCCACAACTGCTTGAGAACAGTGTGACATTCTGTCTTTGGCAACTAGGAAGAATTTCTGCAGAAGGGAGGCTGACCTAACAGACACCCTCGGCAGCTTCTCCCCTGCTGCATGCATCACAGCAGGTCAGGACGCAGAGAGGTGCATTTTAGGTAAAATGCAGATGTGAGACCCAGAAGGGCTGGTGAGAGACTGCACCTTTCACTATGGCAACAGTCCAGGGTCCCCAAAAAGCTAAACTTCATCACTCGCAGGCTCTGATTATTTTAGAAACTAGAATTAATTAACAACAGCATCAGCTAATGGTTAATGTCAGAGAACCAGTTCTTATTTCATTGATTATGATGAGAAAGTAATAAAAGAAAGGATATGATGGTCTGGGCCCTCAATAAATATATTTGTTCCCTTGTTAGAATGACCCTAATGGTGCAAACTGCACAGGGAAATTCACCTCTCATGCGTATCAAAGAAGTTTTACCCGGATAAAAGTTGCAAGACCAGACAAGTTATTAAAAAAATAAACCGTTTGGTTTGTGTATTTCTTGCAGGGATGCCCTGCTTTATTCAGAAGCAACGTAAAACGCATTTTAATACAAAGATTCACTGGTTAAATATGCAAGCCCCAAACAAGGCTTAACTGCTAGAATTCAAGAGCCTTTCTATCCCTGTGAACTCCTCAAATGTGTCATAGCCCTGGGATACATTTTGTTGCATTTGTATGTTCAGAATGTAAAAAGATTAACCCCTGGGCCACCATTGCTTTGGCAGGCAAAGGCATGCTAAGTGTGAAGTGGGAGTGTGAACATTTTATGCTTGTTTATTACGGTAGTCAGAGTGTTAAAATGAAAACCACTAACTAAGAGCAGAACAGTTATAGTGTTATTTCATTTTATAAATAATGTGTTACTTGACAGAAGAAGTTCAGATTATAGTGCATAGGATGTAGAAAGCAGGAGATGAGATCTATATGATCAGAATTAGATGAAAGCTTAATGGGGTTCCCAACCCACAATTAACAGAACTACCCCTATTATAAACTCTCTTTTCCAATGCGCAAGTGAAACTGTGCTATTTCCTTTCCAGTTGGTTCTTTATTTTTCTACACATATACCAGCCCAATCTGCTGTGCCCTCCCGCTGGCACTGGCAGCCGCCAACCCCGTGCCATGCAGTTACCTCTTCTGCTTCCTTGTGCCCAAACTCCCTTTCACTGCTGGCCCACAGTTCACAGGTCTACAGTCCTTAATCTGACCCCAGGTGAGGCATGAGGCATCTTTCCTAATGGAAAATAACAAACAAGACCATCAAATACCACAAAGCAATTATTTTCTCTTTATCAGGTTTGTGCTTGATGGAAAGAATGCACATTGGGCAGCTGCCAGCATATCAGGAAGGATGAACTGAGACACATAGATCCCCACAAGGCTTCTTACATTGGCTTAAACATTTTACTTCACAGTCTGAAATACTGTCTTTATTTTCTTTGAATTACTTCTTTATATTTCCAGGGTGTCTAACCATATGTGAACACTTTCCAGCTCCTGGACACTGCAGGTACACTGTCATGGTCAGGGTTTTGTGCTGTTATCCTAGTACCTCTGGTTGTGGACTGAAAGATAGTACAGGCCACAAACTCCACATACCAAATCATGTAAGATATGGATGTGAGGAGTCCCAAGAGATGACACCACATGCCCAACCACAGCTGTGCACTCTGAAAGCAGGCTTCTGGAGGCGAGGGTAGCTCATATGAGCCCTCTTGCTTATGTAAACTGCCAGGGTGGGGAGACAGTGATGGTAGTGCTATCAGGTCTTGTCAGCCTCTGCAAGGACCATGGTCGTATCACTAACAGGCTCTCCAGCAAGCAATATCAGAAAGAAACCAGAGCTGGCTTGAGGACATCTTCACCGAACTGGTGAGTACTATTGCTTTAGGTTGAAGAAGCTGAAACTAGCCTGTGTTCAGAGGAGGGACAGGAACCTGTTTTTATGGGAAGCTGTCATGAAATGAGTGTTGGGGGGAAAACAAAGGTCCTCTATGGAGTGCATCACTCAAGGTGAGGTTTTCTTACCCAGAGATTTGTGTCTCTGTTTTGGCATCTGAAGTCACCAGTTGAAATCTCTTCAGTTACTAATCCTAACAAACATCTACCTGCATGTTTTTCAGCGGCCCAGTCTGTGTTTCCAGCTAAGAGCACCTAACAAAGGTGGTTGGTTTCCTTTGCGGGAATGAGGAGGGCAGGCACACAGTGGCCGCTTGACTTTTAGCTTAGCTACAGGTTCCCACTGACTCCTTAGCTGCTGCTCACTTCCCCTGGCAAGAAGAAGAGGGACAATTTTCCTTCTTAAATCTGAAAGTCTGATACCCCTGCTCTGCTCTGGATGTTTTGTGCTGCTGTTCACAGACACACTAGTCATGCTTTTCCAGAGGGGATGGGTTGGATTCCCCCAGAGCTGAAAGCCCAGCAGTGTGCCCGGGAGACCAGCTCTGGGGGATACCTGAAAGTAGGTTTATGCCCAGCTAGGAAAATCTGCACTCACTCTGGTTTGAAAGAGGACTGACTGGTGGTGGTGGGACCAGAAGCCAGGTGAGGAGCCGGACAAACTGTACCAGAGCTCACACCTGCAACAGCCTCCCAGGAGCTCTGACAATGGAGGGATCAGCAGAATCCCGCATCACTGCTGTCCTCTCTCACCAGAGCACCACTGTCCTCAGTCACTGCCGTGGTGTGATCCTAACAGGTCAGCATCCGTTACTGGCATCGATTTCAGAAATATTTTGCCACTGCTTCACATAAACAGTCCATCTTTTTCTTTCTGTTTTTTAGACTGTTATACAGCTGCTCAGCACTGTGCCTCCCCTGTAAATGTGGAATATAGGCAACTCTAGCCCACTTCCCTTCCTGAGGAGAAAACTCTGCTTATTGTTGGGTATTACCTGGAGACCTTTGTGCACTCACAGGCAGATGCATATGCAAATACATACACACACATATTGAATATGTATACATGTATGTGTGCTTTATTCTCATAAGGATACAAAAAGTATGTATCATGGTATGGATTTTTTAGGTATGAAATACAGGTTTATATGTAAAATATATATATGAGTAGTTTACATTCTTTCTCTTTTCTTTAGAAAATAAAACTAGCTGACCTTGCATGAGTGCCAGGAGTTGTAGAGAACCAGCGCAATTCACTGAGGGCATCAGGAACATACCTCAGAAACACTCAAAGCTGCAGCACATTAAAAAAAATAGTCTGATCTGCAAAGCTGTCAGGTTCCCTGAGTTTTGAAACTGTTGCTCACAGACATCTGCAGCCATTTCCCTCATAAAGCAGGAAGCACTGTTGTCTGACAATAGCTCTGTTTTCAATTTGGTATCTCCTTCAGGGTTTATAACTCTGAGAAAAAAATGTCCATTGTACTGGAAACAACAAGATTTTCACAATGGCTTGAGCCTTGCCCCATCTTGTATTTGTAGGTGCCAGATTACAGATGTTGAAAGGGTGTTCTTTTTGAGAATGACGCTTTGATGAACTGAGTTATGTTGAATTTTTCTCTTCAGAGTTTCAGCTCTTTTTTCGCTCACCTAATAGTCTCTGAATGTTGCAGTGATGTTCAGATCTTTTAGTCCTCATCCGTTAGCACTTTGAAACATACTGTAAGGTAAGAAGTAGGCAAAATAAACCCAAAGTTCCTGTACTTTCCTTCAACATCCATATTTTCACTTCTTTTAGAGTTTCCACTCAAAGAGATAGTGCTTCTAATTTTCACTATCTGGCCTTTCTCAGCTTCAGGAAAATAAAAAAATAANAAGCAGCTTGGTAAAATTCTGCTTAAACCCATTAAGTTGGCTTAGCTAGTGATCTAAATCTGAGATGCATTAAATCCTGAGAGCATAGAAGTTCTGTTATATATTGCCATGTTTTTTTTGTAGATGATATAAAGCAAAACTCTGCTCACATCAATTTATGTCCCACTTAGAAGAGCTAACTATTTTCAGTATCACCTTTCTTGGTGACCTCTGCCAGATGGGCTCTAACAGAGCCAACAGCACTTTTCAACAACTGTTGTCTGTGCCACACTCTCATAGGCAGCGGCTCATCTAACTCAGATGCAGATGTCTAAAAATTAGATTTAAAAATCACAATTAATAACTCTCAGCTCCTTTTATAATCAGTGGGGAAAAAAAAGAGAAACCTTTGCAGTGAAACGCATCTGATTTAAATCCATATTTTGGAGTGAGATTAGCAACAAGTTTTTTTCAGGTGGCTATTTCTCTCCAGCGAGGGCTGCTGGATCACACGTGTTCCTCCACTGATATGCAGCAAAGGCTGGTGGAGGTCCTGTTTGCCGTCCTTCTCTTCCTCTGCCTTAAAGCGAAATTAATACTTAAATAAAGGTACACAAAGCCTTCTGCATAAGATGGAAGTTTGGTAGGGTGAATTTGATTCAGCATAATTATAACACTATCTTAAGCAGGCTTTTAAGAAACTTTTTGAACAATTTGTTCTTTGTTGTTTTACTGTTATTGTTAAAGACTACCAGCATAAGTGCAATTATGGTATTATATGCAAATTATTGATGTGCAACTATGCAGGGAACAGAAAAACTCTTCTTAAATGTACATTGTTCTTTTCCACTACGTTTAAGATAGAGCATTAGTATAATAAATTTTTGGTTTGTTTTGTTGATATGTGCCGTTATCTTAATGGTATTTAAATGTGTTTGTGAAATATCCTGGGCGGATATGAATAGGCAGAAGTCCACTGGCTTCAGCACTGCATTGGCAAGCCAGCATTTGTCCAGTTGTATTTACCTGACTTAGCAACAACTCTCTGTAAATTTTTAGAAAGAAAACAGAACTGTAGCATAAGGATAGGTCAAAATGAAATGTTAACAGTCTGTTGTAAAGGCAAATGGGACCACTTTGCCGTTTAACCACATTCCTCATTACAAAACATATCTCTACAGACTTTGTGCTAGTAATTAAAAACGTCTGGTTTAGCATTTGATGCGTATTAGGCAAAGTTTCAAGTCATGCAGTCTTCAGCAGAAATGAATGTCCCCCACAACTGAAAAACTCTGGATTCCGAGAGAGGAAAAGTGGAGAACATTTAATTAGACATGCCTTCATATTGTCTCGTGAATAAAATTTTTTTAACAACTCTTATACAGGAAGATATTGCTTTAGAATTTGATATGATTGATGTTGCTTATGTATATTCATGTTAGACAGCTATGTAGAAACTACTAAGCACTGAATACCAGGAACAGACCATGGGCATAGATTTGCCATAACAGTGCATGGATATGCTTCTGAGACAAATGTGTTAGTAATTTACAGCTCCCAGCCAGTTGGAGTTTGGCTCCTGAGGTCTTTCCTGAGGATGGAATCCCATGTCTGGGAGATGTTTGTGTTATCTCAAGTTGCCTCTTGTCTCTTTATTTATATGTTTTGAATTTTTTTTTCCCTGTTCTTTTCTCTTTGATTTCCAAGCAGCTCCGTTTCACACCAACAACCACTGACATTTCCATTTTTCAAAGCCTATTTTAAAAGCATGGTTGGGCCTGCCACGTCTCAGGGTAAGGAGAATGATACACTTTTAGCTATGGATAACTATACTTAAATTGGAAACAAGGCAGTGCTTCCCAAACCGTGGTCAATAGACTACAGAAGGAAAAGGATGCAATGCAGGAGACTATAGCTAGTGATACTGTGAGATCGTATGATTTAAATCTTTTCTGTACAGTTTGAAACGTAGCATGATGAGGGTGGAGTTGTCTAATGACTGGGGAGAAATCTCAGGTCTCATAAAGTTCAAATAAAAGGAAAAGAGAATTAATAATGAACTAGAATATTCATTTGTTGTGCATCACTAATGTCTTCCTCAAAATGAATTCTGTGCACTCTGTGGTACTTCCTAGGTAAACAACGTTATTTTAATCAGTGTATGTGCAGTAAACTACTGTTTACAGGAGCTTATATCTAAGTTGACTTGTATAAAATAAACACAACTGCAAAATCACTTGAAAGAAGTGCAATCTACGTGCATATTCAACTGTGCAATTAAGGGTTTGATAACTTACATATGCATCTTTGAACCTTTATCTTGATTTGTGGGCCTGTTACCACCAGACTCTTTCTTCAGATTAAAGTATTTCTAAGTTAGATGAAACTATGTTCCTCATGTTACCTTGCTTCCAGTATAATGACACCTTTTTGTTGAAGCCACAGACAATTATACAACTCTTTGCTCAAATAGGAAGTGGATTTCTGCCTAACTGTGTACTTTAAACATGTTAATATTCCTTGCATGTTTGATCCTGTTTGGAGATAAACAAAAAGTTTAAACTGCATTGCACATATCCTCTGGGAAAAGTCAAAGCAAGTTCAGTTTATATATAAAAATTTAAATTTAAGATTGTATATAAACATACTTTGACTAAACTGGAATTGAAATTATAACTGCCCCATTGTTATAGGCCTGGTTCATGCCAGGATCTTTTCTAATATTTAGTAACAATGCATAACTGAGTTTTACATGTCTCTATCAAAATATATTTCATCAGATTATCCATTTCTGCACTGAAGTACTTTTTTCCAGGGCATTTTCCTATCAGTCTTCTTGCAGCCTAGTTTGCACTTACTAGATCAGATTAGCACCAGTGAAGAGACTTACTCTGATTTGAAGATATCCACAAGAAGGGATGTGGTGCCTCAGAAGTTCTCCTGAAAGCAATATTCTCTCTGAGAAGTTCAGGTGCTATTTCAGTCAAATAATATTTCAAAAAACATTTTAAAACCTCTTGGGACATTTAGAGCTGTGGCTTGCACATGCTGTTCAGGTACTCAATGTAGATCCAGCAGCTGGCTGGTGGCCAGCCGCAAACAGTGATACTGTATCTTTCCTTCTGTTTTATCAGGCATGAAACTGCAAGTGCTTACTCGGTGGTGTTACACTTTGGACTGGGAATACAAGATGTCCTCTCTGAGAGTAAGGCATGATCCTGAGACCAAAGTCAATCTCTTTTTTTTGCTCCACATTTTGGAGGGAATATTTACCTAAGCAAAAAATTGCCAATAGCCAAAGAAGCTTCTTCTGTCTCTCTGCTTCTTTACTCCTTGTTCCCTGCTTGAGGTACAAAGGACTATTAATCTTTCTAACATCTTTTGAATTGCTCTCAAGTTTAGCATCTGCCTGTGCAACTCAGTGAGGTGCAGGCAATCCTGTGGATGTTATCTGTGGCAGCAAGCCAGCCTCAAATCCTTTAGCAGTTGCAGTGATCCATATTGAAGTTGTTGCTTCACTGATGATTGTGCCCTATTGTCATGGTGAAGCAATGCTGGAATTTTCCTTGTTAGAACTCCATCCACTAAAATGTCTCTATTTGCCTCCTGAAGTAACAAGAGGGATATAAAAAATAGCATAATACAAGAGTTTTCTAGTAGATAATGAGTATTTTAGTAGCAACGGGAGGGAGAATGAAAGACCCTAATTATAGTATGTGCAGGAAATGCATATTTTAAAGTGCTGTAGAAAGATGTGTGGGCAGGGAGCTATTTCAGCTGAGCCTTTGCAGTGTGATATTTCCCCAGTCAGAGGTCTCATATTAGCTACCGAACACCCAGAAACAAACACAGGAAATAATCAATCCAAGAAATTCTGGACATTTAAAAGCAGAAAACAATACCTTGGCTGCGTGTGATCCCCAACTATAGCTCAGTTTCTGAACTGATTTGACGCATCTGGGATAAATATGGTTTGAACAAAGTCAAGTCTAGCAGTTACATTTGCTTGGGTTTCATAGGTGAGCCCAAAGAAAGAAAAAAGTAACATGGCGGCCCTTTTGAACTGAGTTTTCCCTTTGTGAATCTCATCTTCATAGTGCTCAACTGTTTCAAAGAAATATGGCAGTCGTCTTTCAAAGAGAAGTCAACAAGCAAGCCATGGCACTTCAGGAGCCATCCAGAGCCATTTTATGGTTACAGAGAAGTTATGGAAAAGGATAGGGGCAAGAACTGACCAAACACAAGAATATGTGCATGGGTAGCATGTTTTGGAATCCTGGAAAAACTGGGTGTGCAACTAATGTTCTGTCCAGGCAGACCTCACTGGTGTAAACAACATTTGCTCAGGAGATCTGTGCAGGTGTCACTGCCCTCAGCAACACTTCAGGGCTGCCTCTTGGTAAGAACCCTGTAAAGCCAATGCCACCCACCTGATGTGTAGAGATCAGCAAGGAAGGCAAAATATATGCACGGGCATAAAAAATGTCTGCGACTGGCTTCCCACAGTGGATCTTCTGTGCGAGTACATCTCAGTAAAAGCTGGAGAACTGGATTTGTCATGCTAGCAGGTGACACAGTAAACCTCTCTGAGACTGGAGCACCACATCAGATAGAGAACCGACCTCTCTCTCATTTTAATACACACATGGGGAAAAACTGAGATGTTGATGCTGTGAAACTGTTTCACAGCTCTTAGCTTTCTGTCTTTAGAGTTATAAAATTTCACAATGTAACTAAATTCCCAAGAAGGTCATGATGCAGAAATAAAAGTCCTTTAAATTGAAGTAGACAAGAACTAAGGCAAGACAGCCATTGAAACAGAATCTCACTTCTTAAAGTACTTGGCATTTAAAAAAAAAAAAATCCAGGGCTGACTTTGATTTATGCTTTACTACTTTATGTATGTATGACTTCTTTGTTTACGTATTCAGGTTTTTTTTTCCCTAGAAAAATCAGCATCAGAGTTGTGCCTAAAGGACATGTATAAAATTTAATACCAAGGCAGACAAGAATAAACAAAATCCATGTGTATCTGTGTCAGTCAGTTGCAGGATGCTCAGGAGATACTGTCTGTAAATATTCTCTCAGAAGCAGAATGGGATTTATCCAAAAAGTGGCTAAAGAATATTGCCCTTTATAGAGTATTTAATAAATAGGTAAGCTCCAGTCCTTCTTGGAGTGAGGTTGGCCATTCTTGAGAATGTCAGCCCTTACCTCTAAGGCATTCCTCTGAAAATGCTCCTAGGGGAGAAGACACAACAGCTACTTTGAGTCCATTTCTAGCTGGAGCCAGTGTACTGATCCATTCTGTCATTGCTGGAAGGCAGGGCAGCCTTTGAAGGCCTTCACTGTAATGGGGCCCTGCTGCTGGCAAGGAGGAGCCCAAGGCCTGGAACCCCTCCAAGCTGTGTTATTCAAAATCGGTGCAGTTGCTATTCTCCAGGTATTGTTTTCACATGAGATGGGAGGGAGAGACAATTTCATGCCTGTGTCTTTGGATCAAAATATTGCCTTAATATAGATCTGCCCCAGACTGTTCCTTACCAAAATGCCAAGAGTGCAGTAGCCCAATAAGGTTATTTGCACAGATCGAAGTCTCTGGATAAGACCCATAGAATTTATTTCGGATGGCTGTATGAAAAGTTTACTAACAAAAAGTCTTTTGTATCTGTATATGACTTTCAGCCTACATTTATTTAGCTTTTTAGTCTTGAAATATTTAACTGTCTTCAGGGGTAATTATTCTTAAGTAAGCAATAAATAATCTGCAACTCATTGACCAGGAAATGAGTGCTGTTTTGTAGGGAAAGTCTTAAAGAGCTCCTGCAGTTACAAAGAAGAGGTTGTATTGCCCTACAAGAGGGGCAGCGTACAGGTATGGCCCATAAATTTGCCGTATGAAAGGACACTCAGTCACTCTTCAAATACAGCTCAGAAAGTTGCTATTCTGCCATTGTCAGGCTTAATTCCGCACTTTGCTAGGTCAGCTTTATGACACTGTAAATGCACTGAATTAATAGCAGTACATTGGTGGTACCTTAGCATGGCATGAGAGTAAAGGAGTGGACAGTCAGAGATTTAAGACCAGTTTTACCAGATTAGACCAAAGGTTTATCCATAACAGTGCTCCATCCATGATAGTTACCAGCAGCAGATACTCAGAGAAAAGGTAGACAAACACAGCAAGTCTATAGTGATATTTTTTCCTAGTACGTCTTCCAGCAGCCAGCTGGCTGGTACCTTCGCAGGAAGACATGGTACTTTTGTATAAGCAGCTCTTGAGAGTTTTTACTTCCAGGGGTGTATTTCATTTCTGTTTGCACCTATATAGCTTCAAGCATCCAAAATCCAGACTATGAAGTCTTATGCCATCCACATTGAAGCTTCACTGTTAATGGGAGAATGGTAATTTCTGTCTTGCAGAAATAATGCAGGAATTTAACACATACAAAAGTGACAAAATATCTCAAAACTCAGCATTATATTTAATACAAACCCCTAGATTATTTCCTAAAACATCTTGAACTGGAGGTGCCTCTTGTCTTTTTTTTTCCCAGTAAAAAAGGAGGTTAGTAATTTATAATGCTTCCATATTTAAGTAAGAAGTGACAGAATCAATCTGGGCATACTGATAATACATATGACATTGGGAGGTGGGGCAGTAGGTCATTGGATCCCTTCTTGCAGGCCCCAAAGACATGGCAACTCCTACATCTGATCGCCAACAACAAATACTGCAGGATGCATTCAGTTCTGGGATGCATGCTTTCTTAAGGTCTTCAGTGAAATAGACACACTTCTAGATACTTGTAGCTAGAAGTCCTAGCCCATTCACATGGAAAAAGTGGAGGGCCTGGACACATCACCCTATAAGGTATTAAACCAGGTGCATAAGGCCCAAGAATCTATCAAGTGTCCCAGAGCCCTCCAATCTCAGTCCCACCATCCATATGGGTATAGCTCAGAGGCTGGTGGCTACACCAAAGTACAGCAGAAGCTATTCCGCTGTTGGGTTTCATATACATACTGTCCCATAAAGCTGGTTGCTGATTCTTCTAAAGCAAAAGCAGCAGCTGAAAGTCCCTGGCCTAGGGGTTACCCTCAGCAGAGTCATAAACTGTATTTCAGATAACAATGTTCTGTGGAACATTGCAAGTTTTACAGACAGGATCTACCAATTTTATGACTTCCAGCTGGAAGTCTCATCTGGAGGATATCTTTTCTCCTTAGACAGCTTCCTGTTGATTACTTGATTTTAGATAATTGATAACCAAATAAGGATGGACAGGAGCCTAAGAAAAGACAGCACATCAACTTATTGTAAGCACACTATTGTGATGGTAAGTGCAGAAAGAGGCACTAGCAAAAGCGTGTTAGGAAAGTAGATAATAAGAATACAATGCAGATTTCCAGAGCAGATAATTGTAAATCATTTAGTTTAATCAAATGTCTAAAAGACAAAACTTTTGAATAGCTGATTTGGATATGAGTGTCTGTAAAGCTGCTTCAAACTGTGACTAATAACAATGCATATCAAGTACTACTTCTGCTACACAAGTGCATACTTGCTTGCTCTGGAAAGGTGACTCAAACCACACAACATTTTTTCCCTATGACCTAAGCTGGACAAGGGAACAGGTTTTTGGATTTTTTTCCTCCTCCCAATGTAAAGGGAAGGCAAACCTCATCAGATCAAGAAAGCAAACTGCATAGTAGGTGCGATATCAAGAGAAAAAAATCTTGCATCCCACACAAAGAACAGAAGCCGTCCTGTATTAATGCTAGGATAACTTTGGTTCATCATAGAAATTAGGAACAGAGTCCAGTGATTGAAGGGGTATATACTCCACCTTCACCTACAAAGCCCAAGAGACAAGTAACACTTGGCTGCACATAAAACAAGCTAATATGAAATGCAGAAATGAGGAAGGAGAAGACTGTAGTGCTCTTCTTTCAGCTTGCCCTAGATATGCAGCTAAACATACTTCAGGGCTAATATCTCAGTTTTGCACCACTATTGAAGTAATATTAGAAAGAGCAAATTAAGAAAAGAACAGACCTGCAGAAAAATATTATGACAAAACATTGGTGATGGGGGAATGAGAAGTGAAGAATCCGTGCATACCTCTTTCAGCAGAACACCCTTGCAAAGGCAAATCCATGCTTCCCTGGCCAAGAGAAGTCAGAATAGGTAGAAAGAAGTATATCTAAGTTTCCTACAATTTATCTTATGCAGTCAGAGATAGAGGACCCCAAGAGCTCTGTCAGATCATGCCTGATACAAGAGGAAAAGATTAAGAGTTGAGACGGGGACAAGGTTATTATATGTGTTGTAACCAATACTATAGTGACTTCTTACAGAAAAAACCTTACTTTTTCCCACAATTGTGAGAAATGAGAAGATAAAATATGTGCAGCCAGTTGTATATTTAAATAATGATGCCTCTCACAGAGAACTAGTGCTGGTTATAAATTAAAAAATCCTGAAAATATGATAATCCTGTAGTATGACTGTTCAATGTGGTTGGACAGTTTAACATCCTTGACAAATGTAACTTAACCTATCAACACTTTCCATTCTTACTGTTGTAATCTTCACAGAAGTCCAGATTCACAGAGTCAAAATTCCACATTTTTTTCCTGGCAGGTTTTCAGCCTTCAAAGCTGCTTGGATAAGTAGGAAGGAGAGCTTATGTGGCATGGTAGGCCATGTGAATCTGGAGATCATACTTTTTTTTAGTTCAAAACCTCAGTGAACATCTTGGAATTTTTGGCCTAATATAGTGTTAAAATATGAAAGTGATGCTTCAGGCTTTTTCTACCTTTACTTGGTTGACTGATTAGAAATGGAACTAATAAAAATGTAGAATAAATATTATTTACACAGTACAACACAATATTATCAGTACAGTAAATTTATGCTGGTTAAGCCACTGTCACACATCCACGAAAATCAGCTGCCGCACTGAATCTTGGCTGCTTAAATTAAAGCCCTTGACACAACAAATATTTGTGGAAGAATCAGAAGAGTTTCTGTTGTATCTGATAAACTGTGGGCTCAGGCTATACTTGTGTTTGATAAGTGGACCTGACAGCAGGGACTGGGTCTTTTTGAGCCTGGGGTTGGTCAGGGGCACCAGCAGAGCTGGGTGGTGGAAAGTCTTCAGGCATGAGCCCCCTGGGCTGAGCCTGCAGCTGTGGTTCTTGAAGAGAAGAACAAGTGACAGCATCCCTGGAGACTCGAATACTCCAGAGAAATGTTAGCCCTCTGCATGCCAGAAAGAGGTCCTACAGTCCACGTTGCTTGTTTTCAGTGTGGAGAATGCAAAATAGATTACCTGGGCCTTGACTGACTCTAACCTTGCTTTGGAGAGCCAGCTGAGTCAGGATGCTGTGTTCCTGTCTGGCCCACTAGAAGAGGTGGGATTTCCACAAGACAAGTCAGCCCCTCTCAGACTTCTGTTTTCTGCACCAACCTTGGTTTCTGCAACCAAAACCTTGGTTTCTGTGATGGGAATTCACAGGCTTCAGGATAGGTTTTATGAGTACATTTGCAGAATTAGCACTTCATAACCTTACAGTACATCTTGGCCTTGTTTTATGTCTCCAAGATATTTTAATTTCCACACTTGAAGATAATTATATAACATATAAGATAGATATATGACAATGTATAAGGTATAAGATAAGTATATATATATGCCAGCAGATACATTTGAGAAAGAATTTGTTCCTAGTGTTTTTAACACAATGCTGTGGAGAGCAAGAAAAATCTTTTTTATACCCTTTTTATATATATGCACTTTTAAAAGGATTATACTGATTTATTCTAGCATATATTTTTATTTTAAGTATGCACTGTATGAGGTTTTACCAGGTCAAAGTGAATGCATTTCCACTGAGTTTTTGGCTCATTATCTTTAGCTGTCTTTGGAATTGTTTTTGCTTTGGGTTGCACCCATAGAAACACTGTCAGACAAAACCTATACATCAGTTGCTTTCTTTTGTCGATGTGTGGTTCTGCACAAGTACTTGGGGAACATTTTATTCCTGGTCACTCTCCAAAAGAGATGCATGGGTGTTAAACTCCACGTCATCTTCCAGCCCCATCAGGAAGACACCGTGTTGTTTTCCCTAGCACTAACAAGCCCTGCCTCCCACTGCTAACACTGATTTGTCTGGAAGAGAAGAGAGGGCACTCCCTGTGATAACCTGGTGTTAGGCCCTCTGTTCAACAGCTGTGCTAAATGAACCTATACTTGATTATGTATTAAAACCCATCAATCTTGCACAGGGTTTCCAAACCCTCCACAACCTCCTCAGGAGGCATAATAGCAATCACCGTGTTTAAAGGTCATGGTTAGGAGCTTAATTTAAAGCTTTTATAATAATGCAATTTAATTCTGGAAAATGCCATAGTATTGCTCTCTGAGGACTCCTGTTAGACAGAAGACACTTACTGCTTGTGCACAGCTTTGATTTATTTATTTCTTTAAATAACATCTATGTTGTTATCTTTTTAACTTACTAATGTTTCCACTTACTAAGTGGTAGGCAGACTTTCCCAGTGGCAGTAAATTTGAAATTAAAAGCATCAATTGTATTTTAATTTCTAGTATGGAAAAAAATTGGGGTTTTTAAAGCAAAAATGGATAATGCACATGCTGTGTAGCTAAAAAATCAAGACAATTTGACTACCACAAGGTTTTGTCTTGTTTTAAAAAAAACTTTCACATAAATGAACCATAAACCCTGTATTGAGCTTGTGCAGTAAGGTTTTGGTAGAGGGGAGGCTCCAGGGGTGGCTTCTGTGAGAAGCTGCTAGAAACCTCCACTGTGTCTAATAGAGCCAGTTCCAGCCATCTCCAAGATGGACCCACCACTGGTCAAGACCGAGCCCACCAGTGGCAGCAGCAGTGCCTCCAGGATAACATATTTAAGAAGGGGGGAAGTTATTGCACAACTGCAGCCAGAGAGAGGAGTGAGAATATGTGAGAGAAAAAACTTTGCAGTCACCAAGGCCAGTGAAGAAGGAAGAGGAGGAGGTGCTGCAGACACTGGAGCAGACATTCCCCTGCAACCCATGGAGAAGGCCATGATGAGGCAGGCTGTCTCCCTGCAGCCTGTGGAGATGGATCCATATCCTCCAGGAGGTTAATGGTGGAACAGATATCCACCTGCAGTCTGTGGAGGACCCCACGAAGGAGCAGGGAGATGCCTGAAGGAGGCTGTGACCCTGTGGGAAGCCCATGCTGGAGCAGGGTCCTAGCAGGACCTGTAGACCTGTGGAGAGAGAGGAGCCCACGCTGGAGCAGTTTTGCTGGCAGGACTTGCGATCCCATGGAAGGGACCCATGCTGGAGCAGGTGATGAAGAATTGTTGCCCTTGGGAAGGACTCCCTTTGGAGAAGTTTGTGAAGACTGTCTCCTGTGGGAGAGACCCTATGCTGGAGTCAAGGAAGAGTGTGAGGAGTCCTCGCCCTGAGGAGGATGGTGTGGCAGAGACAATGTGTGATGAACCCCCATTCCTCATCCTCCTGTGCTGCTCAGGAGGAGGTAGAAAATTTGGGAGTCTGGGAAGAAAGGAGGGGTGAGTGAAGGTGCTTTTACAATTTAGTTTTTATTTTCTCATTATCCTACTTTGATTTGATTGATAATAAATTAATTTTCTCCAAATTGAGTCTGTTTTGCCTGAGATGGTAATTGCTGAGTGATCTTCCTGTCCTTATCTTGATCCAAGAGCCTTTCATTCTATTTTCTCTCCTCTGCCCAGCTGAGGAAGGGAGTGATAGAGTGGCACCTGGCATCTATCCAGGGTCAATCCACCACAAACCACTAATACATAGATTTGCAACATGTAGTTTATTTTGATAGCAGTAGCAGCAGCTAAATCAAGTGGAAGCAGTAGTTTAGTGGTGTAAACACCATGTTTGAAACACCTAGACTCTCTGGAACCACTGGCTTAAATCTCATCAGTGTTGACTCAGCCCTTCAGCTCCTTTAGGGCAGACACTGAATTTCATGTGTCTACCATGCAGAGAGGTGAGAATCTACGAACCAAGGCCTTGGTTCCTATGCACAAAACTTGCATCACTTGTTCTAGGTTCTTAGTGCCACTGACGTTAATTGCTTTTCTCCTTAGGAGTATGAAGCTTTCTTGGTGCTAGTGGCTGCTGGGCTCTGCTCTACAGCAGTTCACAGTCTGGCAGGGAGGTACACAGACAGCTTCAATCATCCTGAGATACCTGAAAGACTGGAAACTCTGGACAACAGAAAAAAAACCTGATCCTTGACCCAAACTTCATAAGACCAGCTTATTAACTGGGCCACTGTGCCATGCATCCTCATTGAGGTGGCGAGGCACTTCTAGAGCCAGAGGAGTGCAGGGCCAACACCACAGAGCCATCTCAGTGCCTCCACATGTCTCCTGCATGCTTCTTACCCATCAAGGGAAGGTCTCCTTCTCCCGCAGCAGTCACAAACCTGAGCTGGCTACATGCATCTCAGCAGAGTTGAAAGTAAGGTAAGAAACTACTGGAAAATACTGGATCGAGCAAAGCCCAGTGCATAGGGTTAATCAGAGCTACTAGGCTTGTCCTGAGATGCAAGCAGATATCTTTGGCCCATGTTATGTATCTTAAACTAGAACAGCTCTCTACAGGTGATGGAAAACTCACGGTACAACATCTAGACACAATTTTCTTAGAGTGTTTAGGGAATATTAGAAGAGTTTGGCACATGCCAGGGGCATATGCTGTTTTACCACGTGGAGGGCTTGAATTTTTCCACAAAGAACTTACCTTTCCTATCTCTCTAACGCATGACATGGAAAAGAGAATAAATACATTAATGGCTAATTGATTAATTAGTGAGTGAGGAACATAGGGTATAAAAATGCTGAATTTCTAAAAATATTGTTCTAACTCTGTTGTCACATGCCATCAAATCTATTTTCATTGCATTAGTAAACTCTAGAGCAAGGTGGCTTTTCATGGGCCTTCAGAAATGTGCCCATTGCAACCAAGCAAAATGGCAAGATAGAGCACAGCATGGGGAAAAACAAAATAAGCAGCTCTGTGCAGAACTTCCAGGCCACCCCTGCATCTTCAGCAGATTGCATGACTTGAAAGTAGATCATTGCATGAAATCCAGAGTAAACAAATTGCTCTGGGAGGCCTTGGAGGACTGTGAGCCTGATTCAGTGCCCTACCATGGCTCTTTGTTGTTCTATTGTGTCTTATGATATTGTTAACTGGCTTAAAACCAGTGTAACTGTGCAAGGAGTCAGATCCCATCTTATGCTCATCAAAAAGTAAATACTGTTAAAGATACCCTTATTTTACTGTGATAGAATCTACATGGTCAGTTAAACTATTTCCTTTTTCTTCATACAATATTTAGAGCCTGACCTGAAGTCCAGTGGAATCTGTATGTCTTCTCATTGACTCAGTGGACTTTGGATCACACCCCTAAAGCCTAGAGAAGCGCATGAATAATAACATAGAACCAGGCACATCAAAAACTATCTTTCAAGTGAGTATGTGTGTTCCCATTTAAACCCCTGAACTCAAATTACAGGGTTTTTAAAGAGCAGTTTTCTTAAAAGCCAGGAACAAAGTATTTATATTAGCTACACTGAAATGAAAAGGGAAACTTACAGAAGAAAGCTACTCTGTTCATCTGCTATTTAAAATCAAAATGATTGTTATTTTAAAAGCTAATATCTGTCTTAAACGTTCCATCTGATTTAACTAAAAGTAAAAATACTACATCTTTCAGCATTAAAAAGACATCTTTAAACAAAAGATGTAATAATCATAACACAAAAAATAGGAAGGAAATGGAGATCTCTAGCTCTACTCAGCTGAGAAGGTGTGGTACAGAGAATGGGAAATCATTTGGTTCTCACTGATTATAGCTCTTTGTATCAAAATACTCGAGGCTGAAATTAGTGCGATCCACAAGAGCAGGTGTTTTGAATTTTAATTTAAGATATAATTAGAGCCTATAAAAAACACTATGTGATGCAGTAGTTAAAAGGGCTAATCATGGGTTGTTTTATTTTAAAAAATATTTTAAAATAGATCTACAAGCCATAAAAAAATCATATTCCACAAATCTTTATTTTGACTACACATAAAGATGCAATCCATTACAACTTTGATTTGAAAGTCTTAAACAATCCACTTGTATCTTTAAAACTGATATGTAATTATGAAGTTCTTTATCTTGCATTTCACGTTGTTTATATAACCGTTGTTAAAATCTCTAATGCTTGCACAATCACTCTGTAGGAGTAATTGTCAAGGCCAAATATTGGTTTAAATGCCACCTGTATTAAAAGATTATATGCAGACTGAGCTAAAAGTTTTTCCTTTTACTGTTGCTTATTGTTTGCAAACAATATTTCTTTGGACTTCAGGTATCCAATCTCTTATTCTAGTGTTTATAGTGGGAGGATGCCAAATTCAGCAGCTTTTCCTGTTCATAAAGGAGGCCAGTATACCGTTCTACAAGCTTTGCCTGTCACTGTTTTATAGTCAAGGTTGGTAACCAAAGGAACTCATGCTGGTTTAAAAGTCATTTGATGTCGCCCGTCTTCTCAGCTATTACATCTGATTTTAGGCTGAAATGGCAATGCAATCAAGCAAGACAGTAATGAATCAATTAGATAGTGATCACATTGAAATGAGTGAGTGCTTTTTAGTGCACAGACAGCCTTAAAGAATTTGCACAGAACTGATCATGTTACTCCTCCAAATTTCTGTGAGATGGTGCAGTGCAATTCAAATTAAGCCAGCTGAAATAAGGCATGTGAAAGGACTAGTTTCTAAAAAATGCCGGCTAATATAGCTGTGATGCACTGTTCTCTCCTTAGCACAGGAGACGGGACAATTAATGAGGAGTACTGCTCTCTGTGGGCCCAGCACTGTTTTGGACTGTATGCCATAACACTCTTTTATTGATGTTACTTTTTCCTGCTGAAGAGACATAAACAAAGAATGAGGCCCACAGGCAACTCTTAAGGAACAAAATCCATATCTGATAATATATCTCTGTTAGTAAAATATTAGTATTATCATAGAATGTTCTAGTCTGGAAGGGACCTCTAGAGGTCATCTGGTCCAATCTCCCTACTTGAGTAGGGACATCTCTACCTAGGTCAGGCTGCTCAGAGCCCCATCAAGCCTGACCTTGAATGACTCCAGGGATGGGGCCTCCACCACCTCTCTGGGCAGGCCATTCCAGTGATCTATTATCCTCGTGTTAAAGAATATTTATCCTCGTGTTTTTCTAATATCCAGCCTAAATCTATCCTTTCCTAGCTTAAAACCGTTACTCCTTGTCCTATCACTACAAGCCCTTTTAAATAGACCTTCCCCTGCCTTCCTGTAGGCCTCCTTCAGGTACTAGAAGGTCACTAGAAGGTCTCCCCAAAGCCTTTTCTTCTCCAACCCGAATAGCCCCAACTCTCTCAGCCTGTCTTCATATGAGAGATGCTCCATTCCCCTAATCATTCTGGTGGCCCTCCTCTGGACACGCTCCAATATGTCCACATCCTTCTTGTGCTGGGGGCTCCAGAACTGGACGCAATACTCCAGGTGAGGTCTCAACAGGGCAGAGTAGAGGGGCAGAATCACCCCTCTTGATCTGCTGGCCACAGTTCTTTTGATACAGGCCAGGATGTGATTTGCCTTCTGGGCCATGATTGATGTTGGTGGCTCATATTCAGTTTTTCATCCACCAGCACCCCCAAGCCCCTTTCCACAGGGCTGCTCTCCAGTATATCCTCTCCCAGCCTATACTGATAATGCTGGTTGTCCCAGCCGGCAAACCAAAATACTTCAGAAAGTCTGTCTTTTCTGCAGCCATGCTTGGGAAAGTCAGATATTAGCAATGAAGTTTGCAATACATTAAACAGTTATCTCTCAGACAGTCTGAATGCCAGAGAAATATGTATTTTATTACCACAGTGAAATGTTTCACTTTACCTGCAGTTCAGGTGACAACTTGCCTTCAGGTCTCCAGGACTGAGATAATGCCAGTGTTCTTCAGATCCATTGCCAATATGTCTCGTGGTGGAGCAGGGTCAGAGGGCCCATGGGCTTGGTAATTAGTGCAACGTCAATCCTGCCGCAGGGTCTCTGCCAGCAGCCTTTGCAATGGAACCAGACGACTCAATCTCTGTGAGACTTTTCCTCCACTGCAGCACGCTGGAAGGGTTTCTTCCCTTTTCAAAGAGAAAAACCTTTCATTCTGAAGGTGTTTTGAACTCATTCAAAAGTGCAGATGTTGTTTATATGCTGTGTTACAGGGGAAAATATTTCTTTTTTCATGTTTTCTGAACTTATTATTGAGGGAAAAAAAACCACCTGGGCAGGGCTCAAGTTTGCTAAGTGCCAAATTCTTCAAACTTTGTAATTTAAATCATCATCCCACGTACATATTGGAAAGCCAGATGCTTTGTATCCTTTTTATCTCCTGTTCTATCTGTCAGGCACAAAGATTTCTGTGTGTTGGAGAAAGTAAGTGTTGCTTCTCAGCATGGCACTGCAGAGAGAGTGAGGCAAAGAGAGATGTTTTCATTAGGCTCCCATGCCCTTGTTCTTACAGCATTTTCATTTTTGAGCTTTGAGCAAAACTTGTAATAGGAATGCTTTCTATTTTTAGTCTTGAGGGCTTGTTTCTGGTATCACAGTTAGTAGTTACCCATGAGAAATGTGTTAAATGAAATCTCGGTTAGTTCAATACACTTCTTAATCTGATTAATTGCTGAGAGCAGTAGATTTCACCCAGATACATATGTGCATGTATTTTCTTCTGCTTTCATAGTATCCTGTCAATACTAGTCACTGACTCTGACTCAGACTCGAGGCGTCTGCTGTAATGGAGCTTCCAGACCTCCACTTTCATAACCTTAAAGCTTAACTTTGAACAAACAGGGCAATATAAAAAAATGGCTATTTCAATATTGATATAAAATTATATCTGGTTGATTAGGAATGGCCTGACAAATCTTAATATTCAAAAGAAAAATGCTAACAAGTGCAAAATAAAAATTGAAAGCTTATTACATTTTTTAATTACATGAAGACATACTACCTTCTGCACAGAAGCCATGCTTCAAAGGAGTGACACAGAACAGACAGTGTTTAATGAATGAGTTTTCAGCTTTGCATTTAAACATCATGATTCCATGAAGAGTTCTGTCCCTTTGCATTATCTGAGTCCTGGTCTGAGTAGTAAATTGCTGATTTCCTCAGAGTCTTTTCTAAAGCTTATTAAATAATACCTGAGCAACTCATAAGCAATCTTTAAGCCCTGCCTATGAGTTGTGTTGGCATTATTTGCTCCATTTTATAGATGCAGTGTTTAAATAAAATGTTTTCTGAAGTTCCAAATAATTTTGGTTGCTGAGCAGAAAATCTCTGAGTTTTTGGAACACATGTCTGTTCAAGGCACAGCTCCTAGTGACTGCAGTGTCAGCTGCAGTCTGAGAATAATTCTGGTTAGAAGTCACCATCTGATCCACCCCCCTGCTCAAAGTAGGGCCAATTTTGAAGTTATACCCAACTTTGAAATCAGATCATGTCTTTCAGGGTCGTATCTGGAGTGTCTCCAAGGGTAGAGATTTTAAAACCGTATAAGTACTTAATACTTCTACAAATCAGGACCTGAAAGCCAAAAAACCAAAGCACCCAGAAAAAGTGGTTCTGCCAATTGCTGCCACGGAGGGACCGTGGATGACACTGAAAAGACAATCTTTGGCGTCTTTCTGAGTACTGAAAATCATGGCGGCCTCATGCTGCTCATAGATGATGTGTGGTGAAGTCCCCTTTTGGCTCATTTCTTCACGCACAGCCCCTCAACGTTCCAGCAGCTCAGCTTCTCATAAGCAGAAGGCTGCACATATCTTCATTTAGTCCAGTGCCCTGAAGGAAATGAGTCTCTGCTGACCTTTAAGGTCTCTTCGCAAGTCCTCGGCATCTTTGAACACGTGTAGGCTGTACAACCTTTTACTTACTCCCTGTGAAGAAGAACATGAGCTGCCTGTGAGTAACCAAGGACAATTGAGTTGCTGACATCTAACAGCAGGCTGCAGTCCTGAACTCTTTTGTGAGCCCTCCTTCCTACAGGAGCAATGCCATCCACACCTGAGGGACACTGTTGGAGAATATTTTGTGAGCTACCATGGCCTTGAAACAAGTCATGACCTCATAGAGATAGATTCCCTCTGTTACTTTGTGGGTTCATGGGTTCTGGCTGGCACGGAAATGAAGAGAGTAGAGAGCTGGAGAAGATGAGGAAGTGCAGCACAGACTGTGTTAACTCACAAGTATCTGTGTGTTTTCAAAGTGTATGCAGTTGCAATGTATAACTGAACAGGCAAAATTTTAAGTAATTTGCCCTTTCTCTCCTGTGGTGTATACACGGAAAAGAAAATGTACCAACCACGGGTGCATGGAGTGTAGTGAAGCTGCATGATGGTCATGAACCATGCCCTTGGACCAGTTTCTCAGGAATTGTCTTCCCCGAGGGAGGACCTGGCTGCATCTTACCACAGAGTACTTGGCCATGAGGCTGTATAGCCTCATGCTCCAGTGAGGAGACTTCGAGTGCACAGTCTTTCATGGTGAGACTTCTCCAGCCATCGGACTGTGCTGGCCCTACTCTCTCCATCTGTGACGCTCCAAGTTGGGTGTTGCTGGGTTTGTCAGGGCAAACAGGCGGCCAGGTGCAGTGCTTGAGGTCCCAGCAGGATGCAGCTCGTTAGGGTCACTGTGTTCAGGGAGGGAAATTTGGCAGGTCTGAGACATCAGTGGAAAGTTGACAGGGCCGCCTGTGTACCCTTCTCCAGTAAAATTCTGCAGACCTGTTAGGATGGTCTGCAAAAATGAGAGTGTAGGAATGCTGGCCTGTGCTGTGGTTGCTCCTCAGGTGCCAAGGTGCTTCCATGACCTTGTTCAAGTGGGTGCCAGCCAAGGTGAAACTGCGCTGGCAGCCGTCACAGTGGAGGCATCTCATGGCAGTCCTGTGCCTGCTTCTGCACTGCCACAAGGTTGGATTTCCAGTCTTAAATTCAGTGGGAGCTTGGGGTACACAAGGAGTGGAAAATACCAACATTAACCATGCCAAGGATAGTCTAAGCAAAGAATGGCAAAGAATGAAAAATCCAGGTGCCATCAATTCATAGAAAAGAGTCAAGAGTGTTATGTATAAAGTAACTGATGAGTAAAAATTTTGGTTTTCTCCTTTTTTAATAGAACATTTGAAAAAAAAAAAAAATCCCAATCCTTGAGCTTTCTGTTGGAGAAAAGCAGACCTAATACAGAAGGGTGTGCTACAGGCAGCAGTCCAAAAGCACGCAAGAGATTTGTAGAAGTAATGCTTCAGGAAGCTTGGTCCAAAAGCATGTTCCAGCAAATGATTGCACTGAAATTAATCACAAAGGAAAGCTACAGGAGCCAGCTAGCACTTTAACTCTAGCATAAACTGGCATTGCTTTTTTGGAATGACTAGAGCTGTACTGATTTATACCAGCTGATGATCTGGTCCACAAACATTTTCTTATTCCAACTTTAATTATTTCCCAGATTGTAAGGGTGTCTATGTCTATCTCTGTTCCTTTAAGATTTCCAGATGCTAGTCTGGAAGCGTGCTTATAGCAAGCATTAAATTGGTCAGTTTGGATAGAGTACAGGCTTCCTGACATCCTCATTGGATACTTTTATTTCAACATAGAAATGTGCTGGTTGATTATGAGAATATGTTTGGTTTGGGGTTTTTTTTGTTCTTTTTCCTTTTTTTTTTTCTGTTGTATTGAAATTCTCAGTCAACATAAATAAATGAATTGGGCCTGTTCTCACAATCCACAAAGGTAGACTACATTAATAGCAGTTACATGAGTATGTTGAATCTATTTGTACATGAGGGTGGATACTTATATTTAGATTTGCAGTCCTAAGGAAAAAAATAACTCCCTGTTTATGAGCTACCAAAACCTTTGATTGCAAACAATTTAAAGTGGCATTTCTCAAGTCCTGTCTTTATGAATACGCCCTCTGAGTCTTTTTCACTGCACCTGTACAAACAGCAACAAAGAGAAAACATGTGAGTGTGAAAAGGGCCTTCAGCTTCTCCCACCTACTTAATGAAACTTCCTTGCTTTTTTTGCAAGCAAATGAAAGACAATAAATTACACAAGATGCTTTTTCAACGGCAGCAGGAGTGATAGGAGTGTCCTCATTTGACGCTCTAGGGGATAAGACTTATAAATAGTGCCATAAAAAGTCTCTAAGGGACGTGAAAGCTTGCAGAGAATGAGGCAGTTCAGCAAGCTCTGTAGATTAAACCAAAGTGTGCTGTGCTTGTCGTGCATCTGATCTGATTTCTCATGACAAAGAGTCCGCTTAAATTTGTGTGGCTCAATTAGTTTCAGCAGAGCAACACAGACTTATACCAGCTCAGATTCTGGATAGAAATCTTTGCATTTCCATTAGAGTTAGAAATACCACTCAGAACTGTGCTACTGTCAGAGTTTTTTAATATCCCGGATAGCTGACAGTCTTTTTTACCAAATGAGCTTTAAATCAGATAGAGATCATTCAATTAGATGCAGTTTGGATTACTGCTTTGGACACTGGAGAAGAACTGGTTGTACCAGATCTAGAGACCTTGACTTCATTAATTTTAAATTAAATGTAAAGATAAAACCAGGTAGTTTTAGCTGAAAGTGAAATTACCATTTTCCGTTTCAGAAAGGCAGCTCACTAAACTCAGAAGCTCATGGACTTGAGTGTAAAAGAGCTAGAGTTTCTGAATGATAATAGTGCAACATTTCTCTGGGGTCTCTACTGAAATCAAGGGAAGGGATCTAGACTTGTCTGGATGATTACCCAGCTCAAAAATAACCTATTCAGAATGAGTAGACATCCTATGAAGAATGGAAAAAGGCAGTAATGCTCAGCTAACATGATTAAGACTTAGAGGTCAGGAAGTGTATGGATTAAATGAGAATTGCCAAAAGACAAACTAAGTTGGATTTTTCAAGCACAGTTAAATCAAATAGAGATTATTTTAGCCACACAAACAAAAAGATGATTTATAGCCACTGTGCAGAAAAGATGGTGAAGTTAAGGGTAATACAGATATGGCCCCAAGATGAATACTTTGGCTCAGTTTTCAACAGGGGTGATGATGTTAAACAAGGCTGTGTTGCTAATGGGAATATGAGAATGGAAATGGAATTAACCACATCTAAGGTGGACGCCAAACTCTACAGAGATTAATGTGACTGAGTCAGCTTGCAGTGGAGGCACATCTTGGAAGAACTATGAAAAAACTGGTTTAAGAAACTGCAAGTCTGCTAACAAAGATTTTGAAAGTGTTTCTCATGGATAATAGCTCTTCATCGAAAAAGCAAGCACTGGATTTAACTTAAGTTAAGAAAGAGGGAAAGTCTGGGCAACCACAGTTCTGGCTTCAACAATATGTGAAATTTCTAAATACACATTGGCGAAAAAACAGATAAGGACATGAAGATGGAAATGAAATGAAATGAATTGAAATGAATTTAAATGAAATGTTACTCATTTCAGCAAGAGTAGATCATGTCTGTATAACCTGATAAATTACTTTTTATTAGTAAGAGAATGAGATGCATCTCCGTTACCAGGAAAGTTTTTGACACAGTGCTGCATAGGAAATTGCTTGTTAAGCTGGAGAAAATTTGGATTAGCAGAAGAATTGTGAGGTGGAAAAAAATGGAAAGATCATGTTGAAAGGAGAAATACCAAATTGAAAGGAAGTTACTAGTGGAGTTCTTCCAAGATGTGTCTAGGGACTGATCCTATTTAACATTTTTAACAACTTTGGCAGAAAAAGTAGTACTGTGCTTATGAAATTTTCTGATAATGCAATATGTAGTGTGAATGTGGAGGAGGACAGTATACAGGAAGAACTGGATAAGCTTCAGGACTGGAATAATAGAAATGGGGTGAATTTGAATAACCCAAAAGGTGAGGTCAGGCAGTTTAGGACTCATAATTTTTCCCAAAGCAGGAAGCTTTGAAAAAAGACCTGGGAATGAACTATTTCATCACCAGATGACACAGTATGTGATGTGCCTGTGGAGAACATAACTGTGGTCCTTAAATGTATCAGGTGGGGAACCTCCAGCAAAGCTAAGTACCAGTGCCATTTTATGATACAGATTACTTCAACATGAAATAAGGAGGTTTCTCACCAGAACAGCCATACATTATCTGGAACAGCCATTCATCAGCCCAAATATGCTTAGACAGAACCTTATCCGTTTATGGAAACTGGTACAATGAATCAGTTGGAGGAGACTGGAGGTAGCAGTCCAGGAGACCTTTCTAGATCTGACTTCCTTTACAGCTCATGCAGAGCTCTGACACTCAGCTTGGTAGAATCACCCAAAAGCTAGCTTGAGCTTAAATTCTACTTTTGATGAAAAAGTAAGCCTAAGTTTGTAAGAAATATCAGTAGCTGCTCATCACTTGACTAGTTCAGTCTCCAGATACATGTTTGTCTCTGAGGAGGCAAATAATCCCCACCAGTAAAGTCTCCCCTATCATCACCTATAACAAATCCTCTTAGTTAGTGACCCGATTTTCAGGCAACCTCAACAGTACGTCTGGCTGCAGTGAGTAAATGTTATTATTAAATCAGTTTTTTTATTTTTATAGGAAATTTTCACCAGATATCACTCAAAACATGTTCTGTGGAATCTTAATTCCTATGATTTTCATTATCAAAATACAAGACATATTTTCAGTAGCTGGGCTTTTCAACTGCTTAACACCATTTTTGCTCTGCATAGGGGCCTCTTCAGCTCTGACCTGCAGATGGGTGAAGGCCAACGGGGGTGGATTGTGCCCTGTCACCTACCCCAGGGGCTTGGGAGAGTCTGGTTTTCTAGAATTTTGATGTCTGCTAAGCTGATTTCTCTGCAGTTCATAATCAAGACAAAAGAGTCTTCATTTGGTAGTACTCTCTATTTAGCTGTGATGAAGTGTTCAGATGAAGGTTTCTGCTGTGCTCTGCTTAGAGTATGTAGGACTGCTCTGTGAACCTATTAACTTATTATTTAGACACTGGATGGGCACATTTCCAGTAGATGACTGGATGTTCACATTTTTTATTTGCTAAAGATTTCTTTGACCTTGGTGAAAACCGAAAGAGAGGAAATAGCATTCAAGGAGGCAGAACTTAAAATGAAAAACACATGAAACAGGAACTCCCTGAGGAACAGAGGAATGGAGCACTGGCCGAACTTGGGGGTGTTTGCTATTCAACAGCCTTGCCAGGACATATGCAGAGCAATATTTGAACTTTAAATTCTCCACGTGCAAAGGAAAAGAAAAAAACCCAAACACAGTAAAAAGTTTAATGATGGAGGTTGCATCCCTGAGATGCAAACCTTTTCTTCTTTCAATAACAATTAAAAAAATGTGGCTTATTTGGTGAATTCACTAATGGAAGCTGGATCCACATATGTCTTTCATTTTCAGATACCAAATTAAATCACAATTGATTTCTATGGTCACCTTATTCTTTATGAGAGTGAGAGGCTGCTTAAGGAAAGGCATGTATTTCTGACTAATTTAAAGTATAGAAGATTTGTTACAGTGGCCCGCACCTGTCACAGCCATTGATTTATACATGTGCTGACTTGCCATATTTGCCTATGGGTAGCTTAAAATTACAGACTCAGTACACATACACTACACAATTACAATACCAGAAAATATCATCAGAAAAAACCAGAATTTTCTACATACCACAGTGCAAAAACTTTACAGTGCAGGAGCTTTCAGCTTGAGCTCATACTGTGTTTTTGTACAGGCATGTACTGGAGATCCACCTTCTCTGGAATATAAGGCTTATTTAATAAGAGAAAAGAAAAAATATTTTGCTGACTGCAATAGTGAATATGGTTCTGATTTGCTGCTAACAGAGACTCATCCTTCTGAGGCTTAAACTAATTTTATGTCAGGAAAGAAAAGTAATGGAAAAACCTTTTAAAAATTCTTGACAGAGCACTTGGAACATGGCTTATCATGTTGCAGCAGCATTAATAGTGACAGGGTACTGTGGATCAGTAGTCTGCCATTGACTTAAGAAGAGTGTGAACACAGGTCAAGGGAGGTTCTCCTCCCTCTCTACTCCACCCTAGAGAGGTCACATCTGGAGCACTGTATCCATTTCTGGGCTCCCCAGTTCAAGAGTGACAGGGAACTACTGGAGATAGTCCAATGGAAGGCTACAAAGATGATTAGTGGACTGGAAGTTCTCTCAGATGAGGGAAGGCTTTCTCTTATGAGAAACTTGGGTTTGTTTAGCCTGGAGAAGAGAAGACTGAGAGGGGTCTTGTCAATGCTTATGAATTTCTAAAGGGCAGATGTCAAGAGGATGGGGCCGGTTTCTTTTCAGTGGCGCCCAGTGATAGGACAAGGGGCAACAGAAACAAATTGGAATACAAGAAGTTCCACCTCAACATAAGGAGAAACTTCTTTACCATGAGGGTGACAGAGCACTGGAACAGGCTGCCCAGGGAGGTTGTGGAGCCTCCTTCTCTGATGACTTTCAAAACTCACCTGGATGCGTCCCTGTGCAATCTAGTCTAGGTGAACCTGCTTTGGCAGTAGGGTTGGACTAGATGATCTCCAGACATCCCTTCCAACCACCACCATTCTGTGATTCTGTGATTCTGTGACTCATGCCCCACAGAGGACTATCTGTGGAAGGCAGTTTGGGAACTGCTCAGCTCAATCACAAATATTGTCTAAGGTCTTGAAAGAAAATTTTTGCTCTTTCTATGAAGAATCTTAACAGTTTTAATCATTTTAATAATTTCCAGTAAAGAATTTGAAATTTAGCTTCCTCCAGCTGAAGTAGTTAAGTTTTGCCTCCAGTGGTCCTAGCATGCTCTAAAAGTGTTCAGCCTTGGCTAATTTCTATCCTTTGGGGAGGTAGACCTGTGGATCTCATACTGATAGCAACACATGAGGCAGAGGGCAGGGATGGGACAAAGCCAGAACCAGTGAGTGAACATGAGGTGTATGGCCTGAGGCTGCTGACAGCATCCAGTCTGACATCAGGCCCTCCTAACTGAAGGACTATAACACCATTAATGCCCGAGATAAATCCTGATATGATGCAACAGGAACCAATCCCACTTCATTTCTTTGAGGTGGTGGAGTACAATGCAGAAGATCCATCCCTGTCTGCTGCCCCAGACTTTCTGCTCCCTCCAGACTGTGGATCCCACAGAGACTCTGGAGTAAATTGCCCTATTCAGTGGGCAACTGGTTGCCTGCTTGGAGAGACACCACCACCAAGCAAAGACAGAAAGTCACTGCTAACACCATCTTCCTGAACTGATATTTTTGTAGGGGTTTAATAGTACAAACTGATCATGCTGGAGAAGGATATTAAATAAAACATTACATGCAAGCAAAAAACACCAAACTAAATAGAAAAAAAAAATTCCCTAAAAAAGAAGTGACTTCCTGTTGTAAAGATTGCAATTTCTTCTTACGGATATCAAATAAACTGTCTTTTTACCAAGCTTTATGGGACTAAACAGACTTACAGAACGTCTCTGACTGACATGGGGTGCAGTTCTGGCTTCTATAACTACCATGATCTGTCCTTTCTGCTTTTCCATCTTTTCCTCTTCATTTCCTTCACTTCTGCTTCAAGGACATACAAGCCTCTGTAAACTGGGGGTTTCTTTCATTTTTCTGCAATAGTAAACTCTTATTTTCTTATTCTTCCATTATCTTCCTACATGCAGGGTCACAGGGGAGAAGTGCTCAAGGTCTGTAGCAAGTTTATTTAGTTCAGTCTTAATGGGAAAAATATCTGGCAATAATTTTTCTGGGTTCAGACAATTACCTGTACATCATTTGAAGTTTTCTTGTTGATATGACACGTGTATAACAGTCAGGTTTTTTTAGACAGTTACATAATGTTATTTGATATATACATAACATCTGTAGTGTAATTCATAAAACAAGCTGTGGCATCTCACATACCTCTATACTGAATCTCAAAATACAAAGACTTGTCTTTAAAGCCTTGTTTACTTTAGTCTGCAGAAAACCTAAGAAAACCCTCAGATGAATCCAGATATTAATAAAAAAACTTAGATGTAAGCAAACATAAAGCAACACCCTCTAAGTCTGTATCCACAGTAAAATCTCAGATGTAGCTAAATACATGAAAAGCAAAACATTCTTTACCGTAATGAAAAGTTTCAAATTAAGGAATATTGGATATCTTGTTTGACTGAGTGAGGCTGGAAGCCAGCTAAAACTTTCATTTGAATTTTTTCTTTTGTGTCTTTTCAAAATGTTCTTATTATTGAATATCATATGTCTTGCTGTGTTTCTAAATTCATGCACATTTCCTGCTAGGAACATATGGAAAAGAGTAGATGGTTCAGAGTGAAATCTGGATGACATAATAAACCGTGAGAGAGAAACTTGAAGGATTAATACAGATCCAAAGACTGAAACTATGTCTACTGTTAAGAACACACCACTGTTTTTTATAGTACAGACTTTTATGAGGCAGAAATAGGAAAATGTAAAAATCAGACTGTTATAGAATGTTAGGATTTTGTATATGGATATTCTGGATGTGATAGCAATTTAGAAATGACAATTCTTTAAACATTTCGTCATTTTAGTCAATTTTACAAGTCAGCAGAGTCCGTGTAAATTTCTAGTGTGATCTTGGTGTCTAATCTCCTCTTTCTCTAGAGTATTTTCTTCTTCACAAATGGACAACTACCAGCTCTTCTCCTCCCTAAGGCAGGGAAAAAGTGCAATGTGCACAGATTTGCTGCTGACAGCAATGTCAGGTAGGCTAGTGAGCACTGCAGCCATAAATATGGTATACTGATAGATTAATAAAAGAAGTAGTATTGCTTCTCATTACCTTCATGCCTAGAAATACATTTCTTGCCAGACTAACAACCAGTAGAAAATTATGTATTTAAATGTCTGATTTCTCTAGATATGCAGAGATTAACCCTAAAGGAAGGGGCCACAGCTTGTCTTTCTGTGTGTCTGTGCAGAGTTGGGTGCCACAGAAGGCTGACATGGGCTCACCACTCAGCCTTCTTCAGCCAGCCACGGTCACTAAGGATGCTACCCTGCCAGGCTCGCTTCAGAACTGTGTAGCATGCAAGCTTACCCTAGTACAGCTGCAGTTATACTTACCCTTAACCTAACGCACTGGTGACTCCCATGTCTGTTTTCTGTGGTGATGTAGGAAAATAATAAAGGATTCCTCTCAACAAAATAAGGATATTTCCAAGCTGTTCTGCAAGATCCATGCCAGTCACCTTCGGCTCCTTAGTTGACATATGGAGAGAAGGCAATTTGTGAGACCAGTTTTAGACTCCTCTTCCCATGCAGTTGTTCACCATCAGGAGGTGACTTTTTCTTTCAATGACTATAAAGGAAGCATAGGGCTAGAAGCCTTGTCCTGATCCAAATCATTCATCTAACTTTCAAAGTCCTCAGAAGACATGAAACTTAGTGAAATTTTTCCTAAAAGTGTAATATGTATTGAACTGAATTAACATGTGCACTAAATAAAAGGTTTTGAGTGCAGTACTTTTAAATTTCCTTACAGAGATACTTCTCATGATTGTGAGGGCACCTCGTGACTGTGCTGTCCTGGCAGAGGATGATGGCAGCAGTGGGAAGGCTAGACCACCTCATGTGGACATTGGAGGTGAAATGGGGATGTAATCTACTGCATGAGGAGAGAAGAGCATAGCTAAGGAGGAAAGCTGTGGCCTTATGTTGAAAGTGAGCTTATGTCAGACAGAAATGTCTGTACAAGCAAATTCAAATCTGCTCTCAGATGATAATAAGTGGACATCCACCCAGTTTTCTCTGTTACATGCTTTAATGCATGCAATCATGTCACTAGAGAAAAAAAAGTGATGTGGCTATTCCATACAACTGGTCATGGAGTAAGTGGTGTTTACACCACTCTTTACTGCTCTTTACTGCAGGAATGGCAGGGCAACATCTGCTGTAAACCTGAGAGATCAAGACTTTTAAAGTATTTAACTATTCACTTTTAAAAGTGAGAACCAACTAGATATCCTCTTGTAATAAGTGTCTTTCTTTCTGCACACATTCCAGGCTAAGGATAGTAAGGTTCCTTGCAAGTGAGGGCACTAACAAGCAGAACTTGAAGCAGTTACAAATAATATAGTATGCCTTTCCCCAGGAAGCTGATCTAATTTTGTTTGTCAAAAAAATCTGTGTTCAGCACAAAACTGCCTGTAATTATAGCCCTAGTGATCTTTTTCACAAGCTATTAAAAAGAATTTTTAGTCACACCACAGTTAAGCTGACAATAAAGACATTGGAAAGAAGAGAAAAAAGAGAGATCATTCTTATCTGGCCATCTTCTTAAAGTCCCTCAGTCAAATTCTAACACAGCAGCAATAAAAATATTCTATTATTTCCTGCTAGTCGACAAAAGGAAGCTGTCCTGCAGAATCTGTTTCCTGGCCATCAGAAAACACTGGCATGGGAACACATCTAAGTTTGCACAGGAGAGAATTGATTAGTATTAATCTTTTTGCAGCTCACTAATGTTGCCCAAATCTTTTACTGGTTGTTGAGGAGTATTTCATGGAGTTGAAGTATAGAAATAAAATATTAAAGAGTTGGATATCTTCAATTACTGGTCTGTTTTCCTAAATACAATTAACCATGACTTAAACTTCTGTTCCTTGCGCCAGAGCTATGTCAGCATGGACTCAGTCCTTACTGCAGCAAAATGTCTGGTTTTTTGCCTGAGCAGGGTCAAAAGGATTGTATCCTTGAAATTGCTTATCTGTGCTGATTACTGTAGAAAAACAAAAAATATCCATAAAATCAGAAGTTAATCTTAGCCAGGAAATAAGTAATATTAGTGTCACTAAACCTGGCAAAGGTGTCTGTTTTACAGAAGCTATTCTGAGCCAATTCCTGTATGTACTCCACTGAAGCATAGCCATGGCATTTAAATTATGTACAAGTGTGAAATCAAACATTTAATTGACTTTTCTTTTACACTAAGTTGTCTTTGCTTTGGCTATACATTGCTATAGGTACTGCTATAGATACTATTAAAACAACTATGAAGCCCAGACAGTGTTAGTTTCCGTGAGAAAAGAGCACCGTTTCAATACTATTCTTTCTGCTGCAATAAAAAATAACAACAACAACAAATCCTTTACAGTAAATGTCCACATTGAGAATTTTTCTTTATTTTCTACATCCAAGGGTGGGAATTCATACAATACTTGGCTAACTCTCATTGTGGTGAAAATTCTTTTGGGAACCTAATTTTCTATCAGGCAATAGACTTTTAAATGTTTTAACATTTTATTCTTGGATGTGTAAACAAATTCTGAGAAGCAGGCCCACTAAACCTTTCATTCTTCTGTCATCCTACTAATGCATCACAGAGAAGTTATTCTCAGCTTTCACTGGAGCCGTTGTATTTCTAGTCCACTTCAGTCTGGGAAAATAACACCCTGCTTTAATTAAGAGAGCAACAAATGTAAACTGACTTCAGAGAAGAGCTAAACTCTTTCTCCCCCCACTAAAAATTCATATGCTGAGTGATGTGCAGCAGAAATCCCTTATATCTGTCCCGGACAACATGTTAGCACTAACTTGCTATGAGAGGATGGGAGTCTGATGGCATGGGCACAACTCCATTGAAGTTCATTGTGATTTACACCCATGGCCTCAGGAGAATCTCGTCCCTGATTTCTCCACTGCTTCTCAGCTATTGTCAAGGAGAATACATGTTACTAATATGACATCTCAATAGCATGACAAAGGAGATTTTCTGAAAAGTGTGTCTACAGAGCTCACTATGTTTCTGCAATTTCTATTTGCTTTCCCTGAAGATCTCACGGTATTAAACGTTGTTCCTGGAATATCTTTGGGGGATAGGAAAAGGCATGCATATTTCTTAATTCTCTGAATCTCTATTTTCAGTGGAGTAGCTGCACATTTTCTGAGGCAAGAAACTAAAGAAAAAGGACACCTAGTATGGAAACTTTAAGCAGACTTTAGGCAGGCAGAAGGCAAGCAGAGTGGGCCTGGCCCTCTGAAGTTGCTTGCCCTAGTCTTAAAAAATAAACATGCAGAAGCGGTCATGATGGCTGTTTCCTGTTTCTCCTGGAAGGTGCTCTCTTCCAGGAGATCACTATATTTTTTAGCCCTGTGAGTTTGGTCCAGAAGCATTATGGCAGCAAGGGCGTTAAAACTGAAGCTGGCACAGACCATGCTAGGTCACATATAAGGGATCAGAGTGCAACAAGAGGTGCTCTGTGGAATGGGACCTGGGTGTTCCTTGGCTTGTTTACAGATACCACTCTCAGGTGTGGCCCCTCTCATCAGAGATGGACGCTGTCTGAGGAGGTAATTCAGGAAGGAAGCCTGGAAGCATGTGGGTGTAAGTCCTGCCCCAAGGAAAAAGGGGAATTGTTTATTCCAGCAGCACAAAAAGAGCTGGCTCTCCATTAGGGTTAGGCCATTTATTTCTGACAAACAGATTATTCACTGAAAAACATGATTTTTTTTTGGCCTGAAAATATCCTTGAATTCAAGCCAAATCTGCAGAGTAGTTTCAGCTGGGTTTTTTTTTCTGTCCTCAGAGGTAGATGTGTCTATACTTATTTCCACAGGACTGGGTGTGAGTTTGTGGATGCAGATCGCCTTCCCAGTCACCCAGTGATTTGAATCTTTGTTGAATCTGTGCAAAACTCCGCTTCAGTTCTATCTTCTTCCTGAAGAGATTTGAACGCATCAGTCCCACCAACCCAGTAACTGACTTGACCACCATGCTCTAGGGCAGGGATTTCTACAGCACATACCACCCGTAGCACACAAGTTGCTTCAAAGTGATAGGGGCAAAATCTAGCCCAACAACACATCCCCAGAGAAAGGGTTTTCGAAGTATGCATGCAAACAAATTATCTATGAGCAGTGAGGAAGGGGGTCCCAGTAAATCTGTGCTCTTGCTATGGTCTCATTTCACAAACACTGGTTGAGAGAGGATATCCTCAGAGCCTGTGGCCTTTGGATATTCACCGAAGGGGCAAGGCATTTCCAATCCACGCCTTGTGCTGGTGGATTTTAAAGTTGTTTCATACAAAATTAAATAGCGACCTCGGGACTAGCATGAGTGTTTCCCTCTGTTTTGGGAGTTGGGCCCGCTAGGACAGAGGGTCCCGTCTCTCACACATGGGGAGGATGAAGCGAGCTGGGTGGTGAAACGTAAGGGGGCTGCTGTCTCACCTCCTCCATCGTGGCTCTTTAGGCTTCTTCAGTCTTGTTCATGGCTTTCCTTTTCATAGAGATGCCTCAAGTAAAGCTGTAATACTTTTTAATTGATGTGAAACTACTTTAGACTGAAATAAAGCATTATGACATTTTATTTTTGGTTGATGGGCTTAAAATTGAAGAACAGTTTTGTTTTAGTTCTGAAGTCTGAACTTGTCTAATTTAGGGGACTGCATTTAATTCCTTTTGCTTCAGTGGCCAAACTGAAACAAAACAAAACAAAAAATCTTATACCTCTAATCACTGTTTGAATTTATTTCCGCTAAATGAGCCTTACCCACACTCCATCATTTTTGTGCCTGGTTGCTCTGAGCCAGCAATTGACTGGCTGAGCTTGTGTAACAGTATTTTTCTGTAACCATGCAAGATCTGTGCCTCGTGATTTCTGACTGCTGGCTGATTTCTTGGCTGGATGTTAAGGTATTGTTAAGTTCTGCTTTACTCTTTCTTTCAGATTTTGCTGACATTACCAATCCTGGTGTCACTAGAAGGATGCAAGCATGAGTCCCCTCAGTTTAAAAGAAAGGAAAAGTTTCAAACACAATCTTTTGACCTTTAAAGCACACTACAAAGACTGTCTATTTCCTAAGGCTTTTTGGGAAGAATTGGGGGAATGAATGGGACAGGATATATTTTACTGCTTTGAATTACTAGCTGGCTAAGTTAATTTAATTTCATTTTGCATGAGCTCTGTTGTGTTGGACTTGTATTTTAAATAACTGGTAACGTGCTGAAAGCTATGGATAATCATTGTCCTTTGTCTTCTAATTGTACTAAATAAAGTTAGTACAATGGGAGCAAAAAAAGCCTTAGAGATGAGTCATAAATAATCATTATTTGGTTTCTAACAGACATTTTTTAGTTTCCCAGTTATAATGGAAGACATAAGCAAGGCATTTAAACATGTCTGGGGCAACTGAGAAACAAATAACCCTGGGTTCATTACTGCCTGAAATAAAGGTAGGGTTTTTTTCCTACGCAGCCAATAAAAATGAATCTTTATTGTTCAAATGGTGTTTATTTTGTTAATGGAATAAACAAAGAAACTAATGACAAATTAGCAGGGTCTCCAATGGAAACTATTGATACGTGACAGCTGGTCAGCTGAACACAGAGTTTTGCTTTGAGCCAGCTCAGAGAAGCAAGAAAGATTATACTAAATTTGACACTAACAGGAAAATAGAGAAAAATCTCAGTGAAACTTCAAAAGAGAACTTGGGTTTTGAAATTTTACGTTGAGTCAAAGAGCCTCCCATGATTGATATAATGCAATGATTGCAGTAAAACAGCACCATTAATTTCCTTTAAGATTTGCATCTAAAGCCAAATAGGTTGCGGGGGTGGATTTTAAGTGTTTTCTGAAGGAGAAAATACTGACACTTCCTCCTGTCAATACTACCATTTTGTGGGCAAATTTAATCTGTTCCCATCTGTCATATTGCTATCTCCCAGCAGCCTAGATTCATTACGGGATGCTCTGTCTCCCTCAGATGTACTATTACCCACAGCCAGCTTGCCCTGACCTTTGTAAAAACTCTGTCATGTCTGAAAACAGCCTGCAGTACTGGCATCTTCTCCTGTGTTTGTTGTACTTCTTTTTCTCACTAATTTTTTTTCCAAACGATCTACTTCATTGAATCCCATCCAAGCTTGTATGATTTCATAGACCTTAGTCATGCCACATTGGCATGGAGGGTCCTCATGCATTTTTATTGGTTGCTTGATCACCTATGTAAAGAGGGCCTCTAGAAATCTGGGTAGCACCTCTGACAGACTACTTTGCACTTCCTTAGTGATTTCTATAGCAAACTCTCACACTATTTGTAGTCTCAAATTATTTGTGAATAAAATACAAGGACAAACAATCTATTGTGTAGCAGGAAGTACATAGTCTGCATAAATGCCCTCAAGTTTTCTGGTGGTTCTATTCATCAGGAGCACCTGTATATTTCTAAACACCATATAAATCTTAAGCCATTTGCATTTCACCCCCAAAGTTTTCTAATGAGTCTATGCTTTATTTTTACAAACATTCTATAAGCTGCCTAGAGGCTTATGTGTGCTGGCAGACATAATTTTTGGTTGAAATCATCTCACATTTCCTTGAAAAGAAAAAAGATCCCCATTGATATTCTAAGAATGAATTTTTGTCTTTGTTACATAGCTCATCAAACAAATGGTTCCAATTCTTCAGTTTTAACGCTAGACAGATGTCACATTAGACAGATATTTCCACACTTTTTGGAATTCTATGTTAGAGGATATATTTTTGCAGGCTGTGCTGCACATCAGACAAAAACCTTGTCCAAAAAGATGTAAAATAACACTTGTGAAGCCTTAATATTCCAAAACCAGAGATGCTATTGCATACTTTTGGCCAAAGTCAAATAAGAAGGCAAGCAGCACAATGGAGCAGTTGGGATTTATGTTCTTCATTACAACCTCAGGACTGCAAGTTGATTAGCACCCTGGCCTCAATCCAGAAAAGCACTTAGACTGAGAAAATCTAAAGGAGTTGGATGTTTAATTCCTTCAACCCTATTTTGAAAATCTTAGCCTTAAGCATTTACTGCTGTAGGTGTATTCAATGTGTCTAAATTAAGCAGGTTGCTGTCAGGGAGCTTGGAGGCCTATCACCAAATAGCTTCAAGTCCCTTCCACCAGGCACCTCTTGCTGTGGGGACTGCCAGTGGTGCTGGAAGCTGCTGACACTTTTCTTGAAGGCAGAAGGTCTCTTCAGGCTTAGCAAGGTGGCAGGCAAGCGAAGAGAGAGAAGAGCAGCTCAGAGCCAGGACTCACCCTCAGAAGTGCACATAGACCCTGCCTGTCCTGATATGGTTTTGAGACAAGTACTTGAGCTTCTAAAACTCACCCACACTCTCCAAGGCAAGGATGTAATCTCTTTCTCTCTAACTCCTCTTTTCTTGTCTTCAATAACCCCTTATTTCACTGCTGTTTCCTCACATGGATGGAACTCATAACTCTGACACCTTCTAAACTACAACTTTTTCCCTCCACGTGCCACATTGCGACCAGTCCTCAAGGAAAAGGGTTTTTTCAGCTCTAAAATTTCTCAGCAGTAGTTTGTTTGATGAGTAGAGCTAAAGCTAGGATTGGTTAAGATTACACCTGGTCACAGGCTATAGTTCTGCACATGGAAGTGGGTCTTCTCCTACCTGTGAATGCAGATGCACCCTGAAGGCACAGGCAACTGTTCATCTTTGGTGCAGTGCAAGGCACACAGTGCTGTGGGTCCTTTCTATAGTTTCCTACTTTTCAACTGGAAATACATACCTAGAGGGTATGTCTAGAGAAGGTAGCTCAGGTATCACTATGTTATATCGCACTCCGCTGAAGCTAATATATTCCTCTTCTCCCCAGGACTAATTAACTCAGATATAATTCTGAGCTAGCGGAGACACATAGCTTCCAACACTTGAGTTAGCTCTTTCACAGGTAGCTCAGGTATCTCTACATGGTGCTGAATTATGCCAGTGAGACATATTCTGAGATCCTAAGCAATCTTTTTAAAAGACATTCAAAGCAAGGAAACTACAGACTGCAAATGGTATAAAGTGCTGCACATAGCTGTTGAATTGTGTCTGGATAATTCAATTCATAGTCTGTTCAATTTTAATAAACTAACATCTATTTTTGTATTAGTCTCTTTGTGGCTTACAAAAATCTGTTCTAAGCTGCAAGGTCTAGCTTCATGAAACTGAAAATTAAATAAGAAATACCCACAGGAAGCTTACAGGTTTTCTCTAACAACTTAATTAAATCCCACAGGTTGAGGAAAATTAATTGAAGATTTTTACCACTTTCCCCACTAACTTTTCCTTCTCCAGGGACTCAAATAAATGGAGTTTACAAATTCACCCACTGTCCTGCTTTAAAACTTCATGAAACTTTGCTTTTTAGTAGAAAGTTAATTAGGAGTAGTTCATATTATATCTTTAATGTGGGTAAGACTCCTGAGGCACTGTAAACATTAATTAAGCCCCATAGTACCCTCTGAAGTAGATAGTACTTACCCACAGTTATACTGAAAATAAAGCTTCCCCTCCTCCCCTGAACTGATAATACACTCTATCCCAACATCAGCATACCTGCTTTAAATACTGAGAAATGAGTAAGTTAGAAAAAAAGAAAAAAAGGTGGGGGGGAGGGGGAAATTCACTACAAAATATTTTCCCATGCTTTCATTTTGCCTGGAGATCATTTTTGAAGACCATGGAGTTAGGATATGTGGTGCAATGCTATTTACAACCTACTGTTATTTAGGTCTTCACTGTTGAAAAATTTGTTACCTGTTATATGACATTTTACATGTGTATATAAAATGCAGCGTTACTTCAAAACAAAAGGGTTTGGATCTTTTTCAATTTGCTTGCCAAAAATGATTTGGGATGGTCTAGACATTTTCAGTCAATAGTTTACAAGCTGAATGTTTCCAGGAATTGAATGTTTGGACCTTTTAGGGATTCTTTGAAGACCTGAGTACAAGTGTACCCACATGTCTCTTCTGCAAGTATACTTCAGTAGAAACAGGAATGTTATTGCTTAATACATCTGCGTCACATGAATATTGTACCGGAATACTGGGGCAGCAGCGCTGTCGTAACATGATGCAACAGAAAAATCGCAATGGCTGTAAGACTTCCATATGGTTCTGGTGTATGAAAGCCATTAGCATGAGCTGCAGCGTGCTGGGCAGTTGTATGTGAGCATTAGGGAACACCAAATAGTACAGTTGGTGCCTTCAAGTGCTGTAAACTGCTGCTTTATCAGCTCCAGTGCTGCATTCCCCTGATAAGGAAAACAGATCCAGAAATGAGCTATCACTTCACACTCCCAGTTTTTCCATTCTAAAAGTTGCTTCCCTTAAATTTGATTGATTTTTTTAGACAGTTGCCCACAAATCATTTGTCAAAATGTGTAGTATACTTACGTGCTTCAGGTAAGTGCCTTTGCTCCTCACAGAACTGATAGGCTTTGTGTTTCTTTAGGATTTCTGTAGCTTGAAACACCAAACTTACTAGGCATAGCAGGCCTGGCCCAAATCCCATCAACATAAAAGGAAAGCTTCATTTCGTCTTCAGTGAGTTCTCAGCCCATCCTGTGTTGTGGAAACAGTAATTGCCTCTAGACGTACAGGCTACAACTGAACTGGCAAAGCATTTGGGACTTGTGTCCTCGTAGGAAAACTCTCTTAACCCCGTCTCTCCCTTTCCCAAAGGGGGGGTTCACATGCATGCTGACAGCTGGGTGCAGTCCCTGGCCAGCATTACCCACATCCCAGGCACAGACTGGGCCAAAACCAGCCAGAGCCCCTTCTCCTGGGAATCACTTCGCTGTCTGTGCCTCAGCCTCTCACTTAAGTCTGCTCAGTTTACTGCCAGTTTACTGTGAGTGAGGAAGAGGAGGAGCATGGCAAGGTCACTTACTGGACCAGTGGCAAATTCAAGTACCTGGCTCCAGATCTCAGAAGCCCCAGGCACTGATCTTGCACATAGATTTATTAGTTCATATTTTATCTGGCAGATGGGATCTTTAGGAACACTTACAGGTACACTGCAAATAATTTCACCAAATTTCTCCAAACAATGGAGGAATTAAAACTCAGATTGGGATTTATTTTTTTTTTCTGCTGAAAGGGATAGGAATCCAGCTGCAAACTTTGGACTCAAACCTCCCACTCCCTGGCTGTGTTCTGCTAGTTATTTTGCAGATCTGCTTCATACTACAGTGCAGCAATAAGAAAGCTAAGCACATGGGCGGGTTAGTAAAAGAAATTAAATGTGGCCAAGTGAAAAGTGGGAAGCACCTCATATGGGATGATTTCAGTTACTTTTAACATATCAATAATAATAATAACAATAATAAAGTGCCTGCCTTCAATTATGTATTTATTGCAGTAGATCACACTTACTTGCACAAATTAGAAATTTTACTCAAACATCATAGCTTTGGCCAAGATGCTCTGAACATTGTGGAACTACAAGAATAACCATACACTGGATCAGATCAAAGGGCCAGAAGCCTTTATCCAAGACTTTCAAATAGAAAATGCTTAAGAAAAAAAGCATAAAAACAGGACAAGCATATAATGAAACTACCCTGGGCCAGTCTTGCCGCTTCAGTAATTTGTGGTGCAAGTGCTTCCTGAGCCAGCAGTAGTTTCTTTTTATTTAATAGTACAAGATGGATTTTTCATCCATGAATTAATCCAATTTCTTTGTGAATTTGTGTAAGCTGCTGTCAACTGCATTGGCCTGTGGGCATAAGTGAAAGAGGACTATTGCCTTTTTTCAATTTGAATTTACCAACTGGCTTCAACTGATCCTCTAGTTTTGTTTGACATCCTGTAGATCTTGCACTGGAAAAGACAGTGAATCTTTTTCCCTGTTAGCCTCCTGCATCTGTATCAAGGTTTAGAGTCAGTGATGTCCACTAGACCTGTAATAGACACTCTCTATTAACCCCTCTGTCCTCCCAAAGGGGAAGAGAAAGGGAATAAGGGAGAGAGACTTATGGATTAGAAAAGAAAACTGAAACACCGTTCATGAGAAGAATAATAAAATGAAATATATATACAAATATGTAGAAACCCAATTTTGAACCCAACCCACCCAATGGCAATGCTGTCGCTATCACCACTGATGTTGTGGAGCAGGTACAGGGGAAGTCTCAGACTGGACTCAGTAGCAGATGGGAACTAGATTCAGGAGCTGGATTCTGGAACTGGATTCCACAACACATGGATCAGATCGAAGACAGAATGCACAGAGTCCTCCTCAGCTTCTGGCTATAGAGAAGAGAGCTTGTCCCTTGTGATCCTCGGCTTTATACTGACTATGACACATATGGGATACCTCATTGGTCAGGTTAGGGTCACCTGTCCTGTCCGTTCCTCCCTGCAGGTGCAGCCTTTAACTTTCTGCATCCCCAACATGATACACAAGAGTATAGCAGTGACCTTGGTCTGCATACCAGTTGTAGGTAGTAACTCTAAACATTGAGCATTATCACTGCTAGAAGCAGACACTATCTGAAAAAAGCTGCCATTACCTTCAGAAAGTGCAGTTAGTTGGAAGAGCCCCAGCTAAAAAGTAAAACCACTGAACAGGATTAGTTCTGTGCTAGATCAAACCAGGACATCCTGTCTACATTTATCCCATATCCAGGGCTAAACTGCAGCAGTTGCTCTGCCACCTGATGACCCCTCTCCAGCAGAGAAGGGGGATCAGGAAAAGGAGAGGAGACCCATGGGTTAAAATTAAAACAGATTTAATGAAATAACCAAACTGATACTGATGCCAATATAAAGTATACAGAGTTATACTCAGCCCACCAAATGTACAGCAGTCACAATACACGGGAAGGCAATCTTTGGGAGCAGAAGGGTAAGAAAGCCCCTCCAGGGATGGGGACAGGCAGAACAAGAAGGAAATAGAAGAGCAGGATCAGGAGAAGCCCCCATCTTCACCATCATGTTCCTTTAAAATGAACATGACTCTTAGGGTAAAGGATATACCTGTTAGCCAGTTTGGGCCAGCTGCCCTGGTTGACTTGAAATTGCTAATGGCTTGCATACTGAGTGGTCTATGATTTCAGCCCAGTGAAACCAGGACAGCTTCTTACCACTACTTTTTCGAGAGCTTTTGGAAAAACAATATAGGCATTGTCCTTCCCTAATTGCCAGGGTCTTGCAGCACTTCAGATCCATTGCTGCCTCCTTGGAGAGGGCAGATGAGAGCTGGCATCACTCACCCCACAGGACTTCCTCCCTGACACACCACTAGTTGTGTGGGGACAGAGATGTCGATCCCCAGGAGCTGCATTGCAGCTACCAGCAGCAGCAGCTGGTGGGTACCTGCCTCCTGGACCAGACATTACGACTGGTGCTGGTGCCTCAGGTCAGAAAACCAAACTCCCCCCCAGATACCCCATTCTCCAAACTGCTGTGCTTTTTTCAAAGGGGGAAGCTCTTAATAATCATCATTGGACAAAATCTGGCATAACTGCTAAGGCTTGGTGGAGGGTGACATGAAATGCATTTTTCCCAAAAGCTCCGAAGGTGGTTGGCTTACATCAGTAAGGGATAAGCAGTGCTTGGCACCGTGTCCTTGCCATGATCTCTGATACAGCTGCAGGAGATTTTGTGCTTTGACTAGGAAAAGGTAACCGCTGTACTTTTTTCACCCACATCAGCATTCTTCCCTTCCTGCATGTGTACTGCTTAGCCACATGAAATGGCAAAAAATCCCCAGTGTGAGAGGATTCAGCAAAAGTAACACCGCCAACAGTCTTTTATTTATGCTGACTGAAAGTTAATCCATATATGCAAGAATCTGATGCTTCAGCTTACTGGGAGAGCCAGACACATAATAGAATCTCTTGAGCGTTATCACTTCGCAATAACAGAGCTTTGTCATCTTTTGTCTGACTCTGGCCTATACAAGCCTTTTGGTGTGGTTAAAATTCCTAGCACAAACTACAGGAATCTACCTCAAAGCTGTTGTAGAAAAATGGATTAGATACAGATAAAAAAATATCTAAACAGGCTTTGAGGTCTCAGGGAGGCATGCTCATTAATTATTTGAAAGTGATGCTATGCACAAGCTGAAAAGTAAAGATTCAGGGTAAGGATGGAATTTTACACTACATAATATATATTTATGTAGAACTGCCAACTCTTTCTCTCTTCTTTCGTTGTGAACCTCTTACTTCTTTTTTTATTATACTGGCTGGTTGCAATTCATCCCAAATTTCTGTTTCCTGCTTTTCATTTTGAATCTTGGACCATATGAAATCCACATATACAAAGTGAAACTTGGCGAAACTTCAAATAGTCTGTAGTTTCAGAAATACATAAAGCAAAGGCAATGAGTTACTGTACTCTGTAGGCGAAAGGAGAACACCTTGCTGAGCTCAGGGACAGACAGAGAACCAGTAAAAGTGTTTATCCTAGCTATAGGTGCACCTTTGTAAGATGTACTGTGAAAAGACATGGACTTTGCTGTGTGGTCTGAAAACACAGAACAAATGAATTCCTACCATTTTCTAAAAGTTCTGTAAAGAGTTTGGAAGGAGAACAGTGGCCAAAAGCTTTCCCTTTTCTTGTCCACAATTCAGCAGCATCTGTAAAATGTGGGTTAAACATCCATTGGAACAGGTCTTCTGATATGCTCTAGATGCATGCCTGAGATACACTGCCTTCCTGAAAGCTTAAACTGACCAGATTAGAAGAAGAAAACATCTGTGGTTGTAACTCAGCAGTACTGGAGATTTCTATTATAAACTACATTCTAGTTTTATTTTAACTGTTTCTGCCAAAACCTAAATTTTTGGCAATGCCAAAAAGAGATACAGGAAGACTGAACCAGAGGATTTTGTGTCAAAGAAGGTGAACCTGCATATTTTTTAAAATCTAGGTGAGTAGTTCTGGTTAGTTTGAAAGAAGCCCTGTTGCTAGTACAAAAATGTAAAATTTTCAATTCATCTGACCTGAGTTTTAAGTTTGTAGTGAGATAATCTACCAAGTGATGGTGGCTCTGGGTATTGCCTGTGGCCTTGCAGCAGCCATGCAGACATCTGGAGTACACCTAATTATGGAGCAAATGAAGAGGATCTGAAGACCTGAAGATGTGGTGCTGATGGGCTGGTATGACCTTGTCCATGACGCATGACACTTGCGAGAAAAACATACTCACTAATTTCTTCACTGTGCTCAGAACTCCTCTTTGAAGCTCTGTCATTTAGGAAAATGGATGGTCTTTGTCTGCAGGAATTTACTCATCCCTGTGCACATTATTCTACCAGTTAATCACTCTGGCAGCTAAAGTTCAGAGTCTTATTTCTAGACTGAATTTTGTCAACATTCAGCTTCTAGGTATTGGATCTTATTATAACTTCCTTTCCTGCTAGGTCGAAGACCCATCACTCGTCAGATTCTGCTGGAGATATTACTAAAATTAAGCCTGCTCCAATATTTAGGTCATACTCAATTCCAGTCTTCAAACCTTACCATGAAGACTGCAGGACTCTGGCAGCACTAGCTTGCACCTGTCTCATCTGTTCTTTGCAGAGGCTCACCAGCGAGGCCTGACTCCTCTAGAAGTACAACCTTGAAGGATGGGGTTTTCATAACTACTTTTACATGAAATTATTTTTTCTAGAACTTTTCTGTAACCCAGATGCTGAGGCTGCTGTTACCCCCTTGCTGTCCCACACAAACCTATTATCATTAGTGAATCAAGACATTCTGATTTCAGGTTAGCAGATATATTGTAAATCATAGGAGCTGCCTAAATTGCCTTAATCAAACAGTCCTCAGTGTGCATGTTATACTAGCTGAGACAAAACTAATCGGCTTTTCTATGTATCTTCACTCTTACATCAGCGGTGCCCACAGTGCACTTTGTGGGAAGCAGTTTCTAAAGCAGTACGTGTCAAGCTTTCTTTAGTGCCACACTGGATGCGGTGTTGTTTAAGGACTCTTAAACCATTTATCTCAGTGTACAAAGAATGGCAATAAAAAATCAGGTACCCAAAGTAGATGCCAGAAAATAGCTGGAGAAAATTTGATCTGAAAAGTGATAAGAGACACATCAGAGTAGAAACACCGAGGAGAGAGGTAACAAAGGCACTGGGTGGTTATAAAACTTCTTCAGATACCACTCCTTAAGGCAAATACTCTCTGGGAACCAGACTTGTGTCTGGAATATCTGGCCGTTGTCCAGTTCTATATGTACAGAAGATATGGCCATTGATTCCCAGTCATATATTATACACCATGTTTTATCTTTAAAAAGTGGAACAGGATTTATTTAACTCCACGGGTGGGGGAAATTCTAATCATGCATTATGAAACCCTACAAAGCTTTTTTAATAACACTTTTAAGAGAGACTCAAAATAAAATAAATATTAATGCCAAGCTTAGCAATACCGGGCACAATCAGCAGTACAAAACTGGATCACCCAGTTCTTCATTGCTTTCTTTTGATTGTTACTACAGCACATCCCACCTGGGGACAGGTACAGTCACTGTACTTACCTACTTCAGATCTTACCAATATCAGCTTCTTAGCTTCTCCCTCACCTTTCGGCACTGATCACTGATACTACTTTCCTTCAGTGAGGCCTACAGCAACAGTGCATTATAATGCTCCAGCCATACAGGATCTGACATAGAATTAATGAGAAGTGAAGGGTCTTTGGGATCCCTGATATTCATTCGAGGCCTGCCCTCTTTCTAGGAAAGATTTTTCTCCCTTTAAAGAAAAGATTCAGATCATCTTTTTCATATTTTTTTCTTTTTTCTTAAACGTTAGTCATGGAGAAACAACCTATACTTATCAACATAAATAAAGGTCCAAATCCTGAACTTAAATAGCAGCTTGTGGGACTGTGTTATGAATTTGATCTTGGACAGAGTTTGTAAGGTTTAAAACTAAAGTGACTGACGATGCATATTTAAATCTTGTGTTTTTAAAAGGAATTGAAGCATCTGTCTTGAAAGGGTCTTTTGGCAAGTACAATTGATTTTTTAAATATTAACAATGAGCTTAGCTGGCACTTCTCCAACATGAATAAAATTTCTGAACAACCTTCATTGCCATTCATCTTGAACATTTTTCAGAAAGACTTGGCCTTCCTCTCTAACCCACCTCTTTAGATGTATATCTTTAAGTGTTAAACGAAGACACAGGACACATTTCTGGGGACATAGAAGTGAGGTTTATTTTATGATGGTTTAGTGGAAGACATTGATGGGTTTGTTAGTTCTTATATCAGTAGCTCCTATGAACCATGTACAGAACTAAACAGAATGCAACATATTAGAAGCCACCTAGTATTTTCACTATTATAAATTTGCTGTTTTCTCTTTGCTTTCTTCAGCCTCATACAGTGTTTCTTATCTTGATGAAGTTGTTTCTGTCCTTACAAATTTCAGTGTTTCAGTTAATAATGCAGTGGTCAACATTAACATGTATATAATTACTGTTTGCAAGTACTTAAAGTTGCCATGGTATCTTAGCATAGATAATACTACGGCAATTCTAATCAAGCAGAAGGCAAAATTGTACATACCTTAATTTACATACCATAATTGTTATTTTTATGACACTTTTGATTTGTAGGTCTTCACAGACATGAACCGGTTAATCTCTACAACAGCTTTTTGAGGTCAGTATCAGAGTCTCACATGGCTCAGTCCAATATTATATACTTGGGGGCTGGAGAGAGTTGGAAGAAAAATACCACAAAATTAAAGAAAATAAAGCTAAAAATCATCAGTCTAATTCAAAATTCCTGCAACTGGCATATGAATCATGATATTCACTAAAGTAATTGTGCATGTTTTATTTGCCTCTGGGCTATTTAGCTATTAGGGTATACTTGGGTCTTGTTTCTCACTTCTCTCTTCCCTACCAAGTAAGCTTGTCACTTTATATACAAGTAGAAGTCGAAAGTCTCACCGACAGGTGCCTCAAGGAGCTGAAGCTACAAAAGATCCCAGCTAATATCACAGGTCCCATATAAAGCCTTAAGGGCTGGCAACAGTGAGCAAAGCAAAGAGGCTACCTTTTGCATATTAGCTCCATTTCACAAGACAAAGTTGCAGACGTCCTCACATTAGTCAAAACCACTCCACCCCTCCCTTCCCTTGCCTGGCAGTTGCTTGAAGTGGAGTAGTTGAAGGAAACATTGCTGTTCCCTTGCTTTCCACATCTCCCTAAGCTCTTAAGGTCTCCTACCCTTTTGGGTAGGAATACCACCATTGCAGCATATCTATCTCTACAGAAGAAATTAATTTTAACAAGACACTGGGCAGGCAATGTGCCTCCAGTAGTTTTCCCCACAGAACTTGCCTAAATAAGCTGACATTCTAAAACCTTTTGTTGATTCAGCCATAAATTTCTTTCTGTAGCAAATGAAAATGCAAGAGCTAAATGAAGAGAAACAAAACATTTAAACTGATATAAGCAATGTCTGCAATACAAATACAAATGCAGTGAGAGACATATATTTAGGAAGGGCTGAGACATTCAGATGAGACCAATTTATAGAGTGGCTGAAATGAAATATTCAGCAACATTCAAAGAAAGGTTGTGTAGTAAAAGATGAGAAAATAATCTAACTGGAAACTTTTTCAATTCTGTGGTTTTCTATGGTAGGAATAATAAGTAGCATCACTAATTTTTGATAGTTGCATCCCAAGAGAAGTCAGAATATCTCTTCAGGGATTTTAATACTTCTAAGAAAACAAGCAACAGGGGGAGGTGGGAGGGTGGTGGGCTGGTATCAAGCTTTCCTTCCTGAATGTGGTCTTTAAAGAGGCCTTCAAAGAGGAATTTGTTAATGTGATGAGTGCTATAGAGTGACACCACTACCAAGAGAAAATTCTCTGTTCAGATGCTCAGCACAATTGCTAATTACAGCCTTTGCTCTCCCTTGCTGTGCAGCATTCCCCTGGTGTCACCAGGGCTGCACTGCCATGGAGGAGGAGGAGGAGCAGAACGCTGGGGCAGGAGAGACATTGCATTTTTGTTACAAAAGTCAAAACATATGTGGGGGTGTTTAGTGCTCCAAATCCAGCTATTTTTCTGTTTTACATGAGACTACCACTGCATAACCTCCATCAGAGCCAGTTTTGACATAGGCCTGCTTTTCCCAGCCTCCACAGCTCCTGAGTGAGTGCTTGACCTGCCAGCTTGTATCTCCAGGCTCAGATGCTTTATACCAGGAACTGAAAGGTTTTACTGAGGAGACAGTCTTGTTTTACCCATCATGTTCTGCAGATCTTCCCCACTGCTGGCCAGTGTGTGTGTCTGTTAAAGAGCCATAGTTCAAAATAGCCATCTCTTGTGTGATGATGGGCTCCCATGGGATTTTCCCCAGGCACTCTGCCTGTCTGCTGGCCACCCCTGGACAGCATGAAGGCTAGGTGATCCCCTGGAGCACCCTGTGCTCTGGCATTGGGAGCATTTTCCAGGAGGGTGGGCATGTGTGGTTCCCCTCCCCAGGCAGAGCCCAGGGCCCGTTTACGGCTCCAGGCCTCAGCCTGCAGCAGAGATCATGCTGTAGCACCTCACTACGGCACACTTATCAACATCCTTTAAAGAAGGTCATGAAGACTGGCTTTTGGAAGCCAGAGATATCTGGAGATTGTTGCTGGTTCCTCATATCCTCAGGTGAAGATGAAAGCTTGGAAGGACTGGATCTCCCTTAAGGAATTCATGAGCTCCTCTGAAGACAGAAGAAATGGAAGAAGCTGAACATGGTAGGATTTGTTTTCTGAAGCGCTTTCCTTGCGTAAAACAAATTTAGATGCAATGAATCAGCCCTTTCTTTGCCTCCAATAACCCTGACACAACATGCCTAAAGTATTGGTGAGGTAAAATGGATTCCACCCTCTTCTTTACTCTGTAAACACTTTGACTTGGCTGGCTGAGACCTGTTACTCATTGCCACTGATCACACGAGAAAGAAAACCCAAGTCTGTAAGTGTTCACAGGATGGAGTCATTAGAATGGGAGTGAACACATGATTTACACAAACTTATGTTCTTCCTGAGAAAATGACATGGATAGATTAAGTGTTGCAATTTACTGCAGATCTGCCACGTTAGTTTAGTGTGTATCTACAGCATCTGTCAAGCTCTTACAGGTTTATTGATCCAGATTATTTTTTTCTCCATTAACTTGAGGATTAAAAAGAAAAGGCTTGGATTATGTGATGATTAATCACAGGTTAGATGTTTGCAGTTTGAAATACAAAGACAGGATTTTAAAAGTTGTGTTTTACATCCCAGTGCAGTATTTAAATTTGAATAGGTTTCTTTTTCATGTCATTATTGCCACTTGTTCCCAATTAGAAGTGGAGACTGTAATTTTTATTTTTAAAGCTGATAATGCTGTGTAATTGCAATATGCCAACACTGTACATTTGGTCATAATATACCTTACTATATCCTTCCTTAGCTCAAAGATAGAAGGTGCCTGGAGTGTTTTCTGAACTTGGAAAGAATGTATTCTAAATCATGTAGCTAACTGAAAGCGACTGGAGAAGACAGATTGTTTAACATCCTCCTTTACTGAAATGCTCGTGGTACTGCTATTTTTTTAATTTCAGGGGAGCCTAGCTGTTGCATGACTTTTGATGATTTCTGCTTTGATTCAGGTGGGTTTGTCCTTGGGAAGTGTAATTACATATCTGATATGGATCTCTTCAAACAGGGTATTTCATAGTCTACTTTAGATCCTGCAAAGCTGCCAAATACAGAAATGTCTAAAATTACCCTTTCCTTCTTCTGATCAAGAGCACAATAATGTGGAAGTTATTTTGTATACAGACCATTGTCTTCTTCCTTCTGAAGGATCAGATCATATATTATAAGACAATCTTACTTGTCAATCATGGTGGTTTATGCATCAGGTTTTAGAGAGCTATAAAGCTTTCTTCCTTAACAGTAAAAACACTGGAAAAATTCAGGCTCATGATAGTTTTGTTTTGGATACAAATAAATGTTAAAAGTGCTCTAAGATTGTCTTTAAAAAACTCTTTAAATTCTTTTGCTGATAAGAACTTTTTATTCACATTTGAGTATTGGCCAAATTTTGATTTTCTTACTCACGCAGTTACAGATGGTTTTTTCCATTATTGGACCTACTAGTATCTACAGTATCACTCATGGTATAAAACTTTATTTTGTGTATAGGTATCTCAGTCCTGCTTGTGATATTACCCAGTTTCACATCTTGAGCTCTTTCCCTTATTTGCTCATCTTTGTCTTCTCTTTTTTTTCCCTCTCTCCCTGTTCTTTGGGTATATACACAACTAGCTGAGGACATTTCAACAGGTGGATAGCCTGAAACTTGGATGATTAGTGTGGCATTTGTCAGATTTTGTCTTTGATCACTCTGTTATTTAAAATTAGCAAATGCTCTCATATTGCTGAAGGGGCAAGTGGTAAACATTTGAATTTGGTCTTAAAAGGATGAACTCCATCTCCAATTGGAGTATTGAAAAAAAAAGGTTGAATTTTAACAGGTGGATCCATAAATGTAAGTATAAATGAGTGCCCCATGCAATGGATTTACAGGGCTCATTGACATAGTGCGATGTCTGCTCTGAAGTCAGAGACTGAACTGAGACTTCCGTCTGCAGGGATCCCATGGCACCTGCCAGAGAAGAGTCTCTGCTGTTGGGTTGCCCTAATCAGTCTCTGCTCACTCTTAATCTACAGCATGGTTTAGCATCCGTTCAGTTAGAGAAGGACCCTGACTACTGACATGTTCTTTTGTTGCACTACAAAATCCTCTGAGATTAATTTCTGTTGGCTATTTCAAACCTCATGAGCCAAAGGATCAAAGTACCACCCTCTACCACTTCCTTCTCCCAGCGTGAACTTTGCCTTAGCTCCCTGCTTCACTGTCGAGCGCTTCCAGTAGCAAAATCTCTGGATGATGGCAGCAGTGCAGGATTCGTGTATATCTTCCAAATTTTATGCTGTGGTTTAGCAGGCTGCCACCAGGGCTACTTTGACGTCATATTTCAGTGTCCCATATGTTCTCCATCTCCTGGCTCCAGCAGCTATATGAACACCATGCAGTTGTTCCCAGGAAAGGACTGGCAGGTTGAAAACTCGGAAGATAATGAGGCAAGGACTTCTCACTCTCCAGTAGGCTGAAAGCTGCACTCTCACAGCTTTGTCTTGACTTTGAGGCAGACGTGATGTCTTGTCAATCAGCTCAGGCAGTTTTCTGTAGTCCTGTTACATGCATACCTGCCATAACCAGAAGATAACATATTTTATTTTTTGTTTCAAGCACTTCTATTGTTCTGAAAAGGAGCTAGTTGATATGTACTAACATCCCAGAGAATACTATAGGATGATGTGCAGTGCAAGCTGACCCTCAGGCACGGCGGGGGCTGTTTCGCAGTGCCACTGCCATTTGCGCAGTGAGATGTGGTGCTGGTGGTATTCGTTGGGTGTAAGCATGAGTCCTGGCCTCTTGGTGCATAGGTGTCCTGGCTATTTTCCCCCATCTTTCTTTCCACCTCTCCCCTTTCTTCTCCATTGACTGACAAGCAGGCGGAGAAGAGTAGCATAAGGTCTGTATTTCTGAGGAGGCCAGTGCTTGTGTTGGTGCTGGTATATAACAGTATTTCACACTGGCCATAGACAACTTGGAGTTCTATGCAAGACATAAGAAGAAGAGCTCTGTCTTATTTATTTATGTTTTTAATTTATCTGCTTTTAAAGTCAGCAGAGAAAGAAAGAAGGAGCCCTGAGAGACAAGCTGAGATTGCCAAAGTTATCTCAATGTGTAATTACCACTTAAAAATTATAAAAAAGGAAGACTAGGGACACAATTTGATTTGACTAAGGTGAGCAATTAGATTTGAGGGGCAAGAATATCATCCTTCTTGCTGTGCTTCACTATGCACAAAACCCTTCCCAGTCTGTTTAGGAACAAAAGGGCACACTTAGGGTACCATACTGGGAGTGATGCCGTCTTGGGGGAGGTTCTACCAGGTGCTATATAGGGAAACTCCTAAGTGCCATATGAGGAACATAAGCACCACAGAGGCATGAGCACACTATGCCTGCAGTGAGGACTCAGAAATTAGGCATTCCTGGCCTCTGCATAGCCCTTCCATCACCATGGCAGCTGCATCTTCTAAATGAAGATAAATATTGACTTGGTCTCAGAAGAATGATAGTTTAGCATGATTTTCCAACACTGCATTAATAAGGAACTTACAGTTAGACAAACTGTCAGTAGTGCCAGCCAAATAATTTACATGGCAACAGCATGTTACACATTCTAACACAACAAAATTCTATACCCCAAGATCAACAATGTAATTTATACACAAATCTGACTCCTTTTAGGGAAGCCTATGAGGTATATCTGACAATCCAGGTTTCTTTATGATTTTCTGATGCTATTATTCTTTTGTTTTGTTTTTAAATGAAGAAAATATAAAGCTCATTTGGTTAACATTTTGCCTCTTCTCTCATTAAAAGAAACAACAAAAAACACCAGCCAATCAACAGGAAATGATAAAGCATTTCTAAGTCTAAAATGAAGATGCAAGAGAAAATCAATTCCAGGACCAAATACATAATTACAAAATTATATGATAAGAGAATGCATGGTGCTTATAACACTTTCATATTATTATTATTTTCAGCAATATATGGAGGAATTTTCTATTTCAAGTACATCTCCTAGGGTATCAGCTACCTCAGCTGGTTAAGGACAACATCTTGAAGCCTTTCTCAAGCTAATTTCCAACTGAGTTTGAAGCATCTGGTTGAAATTTGTCTTGTGACATTTGGTTGTATGTTTGTCAGAGGATATGTGCAAACCACCTAACATAATTAAGATAGGCTCCTTATTTTCAAAATCCTGAGGCAGTGGGGAAACAGTTAGCTCCCATAGAGTGTGGAAGCCTAACTTAGCAATTCTGAATTGCCCTTGACCTGATGCTCCCTGTTGGTAAAAGGAGGAGACTACGAGGCAACTAAATTAGGTGCTTAAAATTCAGTACAGTTAATAGCCTCACAACGTGTTCACCCCTTGTAAAACACCTTGCACAGCCGAAGGTCAAAATCTGCAGCTTCCATGTTTGGAGCTTCAGAATTCCAGCTTGTACTTCAGTGGCCACACTCAGAGACCCAGGGTGGGCTTCAGAGCCAGTAACAGCTCCTGGCTGTGCAAGGGATGAAAAGTCTGCCAAGGGTATCCACACTGCATGACCCAGGGTGTATGAGTAACATACTGCACGTAACATGGTAATAATCCTACCAAGCCCTCCAATAAGACTGTATTTGTTTAAGTTAGCATGTCTTTCAAATATATCTCTTTGTATTCCAAAGTAAAATCTGAGAGAGTTCACAGTTCATTATCATAATGTGCTGTTCCCTGGTCTTCAAGTCAGTGTCTCTGTGATGGTCTGTTGTGAGATATGCTGAAAGATAAATATGAAATATTACATCCCAGTAAGATTGACTGAAGAAGCATGATCAAGGTCATAGAAATCACTGCAGGAGGTCTGAGTTGAACATCTGCCAAAGTATTACAAAAAGTATGTTTTTTCCAGGAAACACAACAGAAGAATTTAGGTCAGGTTACTGAACTGGAAATCAAAGGTCCCAATGATTCCTCAGATTGGAAAGTCTTGTTCAGACGTGATTAAAACAAGAACAAATGCATTAATCTTCAAACTAAGATACTCTGTGGATGTATGCAACACTAGTTGAGAGGTTGCTGCATGGACATCTGAACACGCACCGTGCTGGCTAGGACTAATGAGAGGTAGCTGAAAAAGCTCCTCAGGCCCACAGTAAATCAGCACTTGACACTCCCACATCTTCAGGTAGAGAGAAAAATGTTTCATACCACATCTGATGCTGTGTGGAGGGATATGGTTTTGGCTTGGACTAACCTGAACTCTGCGCATTCCAAGTGAACAAATGCAAGCAAACTTCATGAAAGCCTCCATTATCAGTGTGTGGCTTTGAACATTTTCAGGAGACTGGAGACTCCAACTTGGAATGGTTAATTGACATCTTAGTTGCCAAAAATTTCAAAGCAGCATGCTGACTGGATCAGAAATCACCCACTAAAAAGACACTGGTGTCAAAAGAGGAACAGCTAACTTTGATAGAAAGTGGCATATTAATAGAAGATACCCTGGTGACAGAAAAAAAGAAAATGTCCTAAAAGATGTTAGGAAAAACCTTGTTCATAGGAAGAAAGAGGACAACAAGAAAAGCACTAGAAAACTCTTCAAGTCACCAAGAAAAAATTTGCCTTTTTCCCCTTTCGCTCAAAGTTGTGGGCAGCAGCTGACAACATCAAATCTGCCTGGGAACTCAAGCCAGGAAACTGGGAGACAGCCAAGAAATTCTAAAATGCTGTCTTTTAATAAAGTTGAAGAAGTTTAAGTGAGGAGAACTTTAATTTTACTCGTGGAAAATTTATAAACATCAGAGGCTCAACTGTCATATTCACTGCAAATTGTTACTCGACTTCAATCTGGAATCACACAGTGAGCTGAAGCCATGGTAGAAAAAAATAAAATACCTGATTTCCAAGTATGTTCAGCCCAGTGCAGTCTGTGCTACTTTAAGCTCCTCATGCACGCTCTGAAGTCCAGCTAACCAGTGTCAACAGGAATTTCTCACGGGACCTTAGGCAGAGCAGGGTCTGGGGGCTCATGGGGACACAAGCCCAAGGAGGTCTGTTAAGAAATTATCAACTGAACGAACTTCTGCCACTATTATTGTTTCACCATCCTGCGGCTGCGGACGTACATCACACAGAGAGGTATCTGATGTCTACAGGGAGATAAAAATGAGATAATGCTACACAACACCTGGAGGAGCTTTTGCTGGCAAGGGAGTGCTTATCAAGAAGGGCTTGGGGGGTTGTGTTTGGTAAATAGGAGTGTATTGCTTATCTGAGCTAGTAAAATCCTAAAGGCAGACATTATCATATTGGCAAATACACATCAAACAGTGGCAAGAGAGCTTGGTTTGTTTGTGAGCCTGATGAATGCAGCACAGACATAAACAATTTACCCTGATAAGCTGCACCTGTACTAAGAGGGATTCTAAACAAGTGCATAGAACTTGCAGCTTGGCCGAAAGCTGCCTTCCAGGACTATGGGCTTGTTAAATGCTAGAAGCAGTGACTATACCACTAAGGATTTTTGCCTTTTAGAAACATGGATGGTTTCCTATGACAGATTCATTCCCTGCCTGGCTATCCTGTGACTCCATTTGTTTTTAAATGTTTTCTTGATATTTATTATATTTCTCATTTCCATATATTTGCTTGTGGAGGGTGCAACACCCCCAGGGGTTTCTGTGCTGATCCACGTCCAGGCAGCTCCAGCTCCAAAGGCAGAGGCAATGCTGGGAGGAACAGGGGGCTCGCTGGCCCTCTGCAGCAGCAGGTCCTCCTTGCTCCTGGTCCTGTTCGTGCAAGTGCCACTCCCCCTTTGCCCATCTTTCTCCTTCAACATCAGGGCTGTCCGTTTCAAAAGGTCTTTCTTTGTGGGGAGTTTCTTGGTGTTACTGAAAAGTGGTAATGAAAATGTGTTACGGACAGCATTGGTCAAATCTCACAAAAAGCAAGCTTTACTTTCACTCAGCCTTGGATTTTCCCATTGGTTTTAACTGTTCTGTTTTCCATTTTCATGCTAAAATAATCTTTTCAGAGAACAGCATGATCCATGCAATTGAACTACAAGGACTAGGAACTGGCTTTCAGGTCATCACTTAGTCTTGAAGGTATTTTACTGTCTGCTGAAAAAATATTCTCTTTCAAACAGTACTTTCAGATTCTCTTACTGAAGTAGCACCAATAGTTAATCTCATTATAGTTCATAAGATGCTTTCTCCACATCTTTTGTACTAATAATAAAAATGAAAAGCTTGCTATTGTACAAAGCCAGGTTCTGTTACCTTAAGTCAAGTGGAATTTTGGAACGTGCCTGCATTTTTTTAAAGATAGCTTATAATACCTAGAATTATCTAAATCATCCAAATGAAAAGCCTCAAATTTGTCAGAATCTGGAGAGCTAGCTAAGCAGCAATTGCTGGATAGGGAAATAAAAGGCTTAAATTTACTTTAGATTATAGATAGGAGCATATTTATAAGCTTGCGTAAAAACGGCTTTGGTAAGAGAAGAAAGTCAGGGAAGTTGATTCTTGTGGGTTTTGATCCTGCAGCGTGCAATTCTCTGTGATCAGGATCAGCCACTTAATGAGATGGAGCATTCCAGGACAAAGCGAGAGTAATTGAAAAAATGCCTTGGGCAGAGCACATCCATCTTTGTTTTTAACAGTAAGAAGCTTTGGTGGCCAACATGAATTAGCAGTTATTGAAGACCTACTTTCACTTTGCACTAGAGTCCATCATTTCATCCTTAAATGTTTATACTTCTGATTCAGCAGTTCTTTACAATTAATCCCTTGACTCTGCAAATTCTTCTTCAGCTTTCTTGCTTGGTATAACATAAAATTGTCCTTGGGCTTTGGACACCTTTGTGTCAGAGTTAAACACTGACAATCAGCAGATGTTCAGAGTTGGAATTCCTCTTTATTTTCATACAGAGCTAAAATCCAGCTCTGGGTTCTTTGCAGTGGAAATCATCTTACAGGTCAGAATGCACAAGCATGTGTGTGTGCATGAGTGTGTAAATACCTCCTCGTTTAAAACAAAAAGACGAGGAACTTTCAAAACAGAATACCGATACAGAAAAGTAGTCTCATACAAAAAGCACAGTAAATTCTGCTAGGAAATTACAGATAGTACACCAGACAGCTAGCCAAAAATAGGGAAAAAAAAACCCTAAATGCCCCATGATTCATCAGCTTATATAAAAAAAAGGTAATCTACAAATTCACACAAAAATAAATCCATAAAATATACTGAAAAAAACCAACCAAAAAAACAAACCTCAGTCCATCTCCAGTTCTTAATATTCTCATAGAGCAAAGAATTCAGGATATGAGTTATAGAAAAGAACCATTGTTATTCAATAACCAAACTCTTAGAAGTATTAATAGCATTTCCAAGTTGGGTTTACTTCATGAGACTCAAAACAGACCCTTAGTATTAGGTGAATTTCAGGAATACTTGTTTAAAATAGCGAAATCCTTTTTTTGTTACTAGTTTACTGATAAAAAGTAGGTTTTCATAAGCATGACTGTTTTATGGGGGTTTTCGATGGAAATATAATAATATGAAATGCTTAGAAACGCAAATTTATTTTCTTTTTTAAAAAAAAGTGAATACTGAAGAGCTTCTTTTCTATCTGAAAGATTTCATGCAGCATTATGATACGTGGTGTGGCAACACAGGGAAGAAAATCAGACTTAATACTTATCAGGAGTGAATAGTAGGAGAGTTGAAAGCAAAATTTAACTTCTGTCTTGTTAAATGGCTGTTCATGGTTTTGTCACTTCCTTCATTATGCAATTGCTCTCGCCTGGTTCTTTGGAGCAGTCTTTGCTCATTACTCACCAAATAATTATTAGCTGCACAGAATTTTAATGGTATCCTATAAACTTTCACCATGTTTGAAGAAGGGTTAGTTTCAATCAATCAAAGCTTACAAAACACAACCATCGGCTTTAAAAAACCAATGTGTTCTGTTTAAATACTCACTGAGGTCTACATAATTCTTGGATATTTGCAGATAAACAGTAAGTGCTATAGATCCAGGAGAATACTTTTTAGCATGAACTACCATCACCATAGTTATTCTTTCTTTTTCATGTAGTTATTCACGCTTTCTAAATTTTCAGGTTCAAAAATTGCTACCTGAATGAAGTGAGGTTGAAAATCTGGCACATAAGCAGTGGAACAAAATTTTGGACAGAATCTTGCTTGATTTGGCAGCTCACTGGCTTCGCACAAATCCAGCATTAAATTTCCTGAAATATTTCATCTTCTTGAAAGTCACATTTTAGGCATGCACTGGTGCAGTCTGCAATGCATGCATTTACATTATCTATAATGTATTAGCCACTGCATTAAAGAAACAGAAATCATCAACAATTCTCTCTGCCAACGTTACAGCAAGAAATACACTGGTTTTGTGCAGAAGTCTGAGTGTGCAAACAGAAACTAGGGTTGCTTTCAAACTTGAGCTCTGCGATGCTTGTACCCTAGCCTCCGCTCTGCAACAGGACCCTAAGGGATAAAGGGGGAAGTGGGTAAAATGCATATGCCTCATCACATTCTAATTTAAGGAAAGTAGACAGAGAGTAGTAACTAGGAAATGTAAATTGGCCCTACAGTATATGACAGCAACCACTGATTTTGGTTTATATAGCCAGGGTGCGACGACCAGAAGCACTGAATGATACAGAAGATGATTATGTCCAGTTTCTTTCCAAACTGTTTTTTTCGGCTTTCAGCGGCAAGTATCTCTGTCACTTCATATTTGTCTCTGTCAAAGGACAACACCGTGTTACAAAAGCAGATACCGTGTCTCCCCGCTTATTGCCATTACATGCTGGGTTTTACAAACCCTGTTTATTTCAAATAATGTTCTTCATATTCTTGCATGAACAAGAAGGGCCTTGGGAAGAGTAAGATTCATGCATTATTATTTGTTTGTGGTTAAGTTAAAATTATAGGGTCTCATCTCAGAAGTTTAAAGGATTTTTCTATATCTGAGGTTATTCAGTCAAACAGAAATTTAAGACTGAACTTCTCTGAATCTTCCCAGGCTATGTATGAATTTAATTCTGAATCTCATACATGCTCAGAAGAATTCGCTGTGTAAACAAGTGTAAGATCGGAAACAGAATTGTTTCCTTCAGACCCATGACCTGGACCATGCAACTGTGTTTCGTTATTCAAGTAAATTTGACTCAGAAAGAATTCAGTTAACAGATTTTCAGGAGTCCATTTGGGGAACAATCTTGCACCCTTAATGACTATTTTTTTGTTGTTAGTAGCAAATACTGCATTTTCTCACAATGTCAAGACAAGACTTCTTTCAGAGGTTACTGTTATCCTGATGTGCAGCACTGCCATTATTTTATTCCCTCTGCCCACAGACACAAGATACTAAAACCCCTGCGTACTGAAGCAAAAGTTTAAGTTTAAGCTGAGCTTAGGTTAAGAGTGACTCTACAGAAAGAAAGCACATGCTTGGCTACCTTGCTGAACTGGAGCCTAGTAAATACAGTAATCACTGGTGACATTATATAACCATTTCAGATCATCGGCTTGATGGACCAAAAGCATAATAAAGCACCTTGAAACAAGATCTATTTTTGTTGCTTATGTGCTGGTGATTTAATTTCCTTAGCCAGTGACTGTGTTCTGTAAGGATAAATATACCCTTAACACACAGCCAGATTTTTAAATCTAGCAGCATGGCAACACATGCAGGGACCAACGCTGTCCCTTTTGTAGGAAGCAATTTTCATGTTGTAAGCAGCTAAGATGAAAGCAACACATAACTCATTTAGGTAGTGCCGCAGACAGACTCAGGTTAACTACAAAGGGCAGCTCGGCACGTTACCCGCGGTCTCCTGAATTCCTTCAGCTGCCTGTCTGCAGCTGGAGAGGCTTTGTAAACTACGGATAAAAATAGAGATAGACAGTATTCCCAGAACACCCTATAATGCTTGAAAAGCACTTTGGAAATGCTGGGAGAAAAAAATTTAAAAAGCAAAAAAAATAATGAATTTGACCAAAACGGTCTCTGGACCATTATCTCACACAGTTTGCTGTTTGTGTGTCACTTAAGCCACCTCTACTCCCTCCCCTTCTAGCAATCTCTTTTGGTACAATAAAAATAGTGCCATTTATTTCACAGACCTGGTACAGAACACAGATCCAAGTCATTACAATTTGACTCTCACTCAAGATAGTGTTACATACTAAATTCGCTCAACGCAAGAAATATGATGCCAGCTTTAGTGTAGTTTAGCTATATTCCCATTCAACACAGCATATGCTAACCATACATCAAACTTTCTATGGGGCTTTGTGGTAAATACTTACAAACGTACAATTCTTTATTTCTGTATATTTACTGCTACTAATTTAGCAAGAAATGAATTGGAATTTTCTTAAGAAAAAGTAGCTTTTGTCAAGTATCTGATAAGGAAACTTCCCAGTTGTTCCTGCAAGATACATTTCTCCTGCTGTTGTCACTGTTAATTTAGAGCAAAGCTGTGTGGGTTGAGCTCCAACTGCATATTCAGTCAGGCTTATTACACACCACAAAGCAGTGAGTCATGACTGGGGCTGATAAAGGCAGATGCTGTACTTTCCTCTCTGTGAAGAGATTAGTTTACATTTTAATTATGTTTTGACAGTAGAGGTGGCCTTTCATTAGCATTACAGGGCAGCAACATCACCCAAAGGTGAAACCAGCACATAGTTTCCATCACATGTGGGTTTCCTTTGATACTGCCCTGGCAGCACTGGGAAGGAGCCGCGTTGTGCATTCAGGTCATAAAGCAGCAACCCCGTTGGGCTCCACTTGTGACAGTCGACCGGTACTTCCTCCTTCCCATTAAGGCATAAAGGGATGAAAAGTGCAATCTAAGCATCTGTGTAGTTTATTCATATACAGTCCATGCAGTGGATAGATGCTGGAGTAGTCACTTGCCTCAGCTGCTAAGAGATGTTGGGTCATCAGGTGCAAGAACTGGTAGAAAATTGCAGATATATCACCAGGAGAACAAGAAGTACAACAGAGCTGGTGTGATGGGAGAGAAGTATTTGCTGCCACAGAAAAGTAACAGTATTTCTTCCTCTAGATCCACAGAGAAAGCAGCTATGGTGCTCAGAAACTTTTCCCGTTTTCCCTTGACTACTCCTGCTGCAATGTACCTTCATGTTACTTTTTTGGGGGGTTGCTTTAATCCTAAACAATCACAGAAGAACAGCTCCACCTGATCATGCTCGTAGACTGCTGCAAAGAGCTGCAAAAGCAGCTGAGGATTGTTTTCAGAGAGAGGAAGGGTTGACATATACTATTATATCCCAGCTTTATAAATCCCAAATAGCTTAATTAATAAAAACCAAAAATCTTGTTCTGTTTTCCATGTGGTCACTGTAAATATCTGTAGCCTTGTACCTGTATGGGATTTTCCTACTGAATAACGCTATTTTCCATCTTTCAATAAGCTTGTTAAATACATAAAATACAGATATTTTTGGTAAGGCTCTGGGATTCAGATGGAGATACAACAAAATTATAGGCACAAAATTATTTTCCTTTATGTTATACTACAGTTGAAGCTACATTTGATTAGATTAGATTTAGAGCCAAACAATGTGAATTAAAAATCCATTTTGTAAATATCACATTCATTGCATCACTCATTCAGGTAAATTTCACTCTTATGAAATAATCTGCCATCTGTTGGATGCTTTATTAATAACCTTGGATTTGGGGCGTGATTTTTAAGAATCAGTTGCTGTGAGTAAAAATCACAGCAGAAATTCCCCAATGCAACCTAAACTGCAAGCTAGACAATGGAAATCTGCATCTAACATTTGTCAAGTTGGACATGAGCCTCCTATTGTCTGGCTGTCTGCACAAAGTTTGTGCTAGGCATGATTCAAAGCCTGTTTGTTACCAACTGGACTATCTGCAAAGCAGATTCTTTTTAAAGTATGCCTTAAAACTTAAAAAAGAAATGTGACTGAATTGGAAACAACACTGTGTTTGCATGGAAGGTTTGTAACAATGCAAATTACAGCCCTTTTCAAAGTGCAGTAGTTGCCAATTAAAACAAAAAATTGTGTATGTTCAAAACACCAAATGGTTTTCATTCTGAGAATGAACTGATACATTAAATGAGAGGGAAATTACACAAACAACTTCTGCTCTACTGAAATCCTGTAAACTAGCTAATGCAGAGGATCTACAACAGTCTAATATGAAATATGCAGCAGGTCAATGCACTGAAGGCTACGCCATGGACTTAGCTTCTCTCATCTTGCTCAGTGTTTCTTGTAGGACATAAAAAGGCTGAGTGAGGGGGAGCAGTATGTTGGAAAGAAACAATCTTTTACATTCATGATGATATATGTAAGAGAAAAATATTTGGAATACCTCTAAGGAAAATAGGAGCTGCATGCCTTTCTTCAGTTATCAAAAAAGTTGAACAGTAGCCCCCTGAAAATAGAGAAAGATGAATTACTGCAGAGGCAATACATAATGCTGAAGGGGGAAAGTATCCACAGGAATAATCTGTACAATCACAGAAATGAAACCCCACATAATTAACATATGCCTTTATTTGGACTTGACACTGGAGACAACATCAAACTCAAAATTAACGTGAAAAATCAAAGGCAATCTTGTTGCCTAATGAGAGAAAATGTGCAAATGAATGTCCAGTCAGGTATCAGGAAAAACAGGGAAGAATTTAATCTGTTATTTATGCAAGAGTTATGAACCAATGACAGATGAAAGCTTCAGTGATTTTTTTTATGCTCTAAGAAAAGCTTGTACACTCTTCTATACCCACTGTCCCCACACAGAAGACACAGTTAACCCCACTGACAAAATGGGAAGAGATCCTGCTTCAAAATAACCTGTTGACATATGGAGAACGATGGAAACAAATGCTGTTGAGAAGTAAGCAGAAGGAACATCTGAAATGAATCATTTGAAAGCTGAGCATATGTAGGTGGATCTGGCCAAATTAGACTTTTCTAAAGGGGAAAAAAACCCTCTGGGAAAATAAAGGAGAAAGTAGAATGAGATAATTGTTAGGAAGATAGTACTGTAATACTTAACAGGGAACGGGAATACTTCATCTTACAAAGAAAAGGGCAGAATTTATGTAGGCAGAATAAAATATTCATCTGGGAAAAGAAACTACTGACTCTTTCTCTTGATTTAATTACAATTCTATTAGAAAACATACTGCAGTTATCCAACATATCCATATTCTATTAAAGAATACCCCAGTTAAGCATAGGCAGATTGTTTACAATATGTATAGTCTTACGAAAGGATTTACAAATACATATCATTTGCCAAAAACATAAATTCAGAACATATTGTGTTGTATACAGGAATTATTTAGTCACCTGTGCTGCTACCTTGACTGGGGGATTGCTTATGCGACACTATAGCAGTTCTTGGTTGCATGTCACAAGCGACCACTAGAATGGCTGAACCCCCACAATGCCTTCAGCATCAGCACAGCAGTACTGTGTTTGACTACAGATAAAAAGATTTCCCTTCCACAGCAACCTCTGCAATAAGTTGCAAGAAAACTGGCCTAATTTTAGTTTCTCAGAATTCTTTTTGAGTTATTCTGAGAAAAAAAATATTGACTGAGTGTATATATATATAGACATGGATATATCGATTCTTTGTCTGTGCAAAATTTACTCACAAGGTATCAACTAATCCGAAACTTTCTGGAAAACAAGACACATGATTTTGTAATGTTTTTGCTCACTGTAAATGAACCGTAGAATTTTTTCATGAAGTTTTATGTACAGATTAGGCCAACTTCCAATGAACTGTGCCAAATAATTTACCAGATTGAAACAGCAAATCAGTGCAAGTGACACAAATACGGAACCTCTTAAGAATCCAGTTTGAATCACTGCATCTGGTTTCCAGAATAGCGCACTCTGAAAAGCAATAAGGTTCTTCTTATAATACTATTTCTCCTAAGTTCTCTGAAATTCAATAAATTCCTTTCATATTGGGCCTAAACATTTATGATTGCAATGTCTCCAGGAAAGCCATGATCACATTAATCACTGTAATTTCGAAGAGATTCTGTTTATATCAGGTATATGAAATCTTTCCAGAAAGTAGACTAATAAGTCAAAGATGAACAAGTATATTATTTATCTGTTTGAACGTTGGCTGGAAAGTGGCTGCTTTCTAACTTGTTAATAAAAAGTAGTCTGAAAGATATAAAAAATACATCGAGTTTAAAAGAGTTATTTTAAAAAGTAATTATTTTTTACTCTTGCAGCCTGATATATATATATATATATCTACATATACATATATAGGCAGCATATGACACCAAAGATAACCCCTGAAATGAATGGAATTAACTCTCACTCTCCAGACATGAAGTATCTGCTGCAGCCCTCATCTTTTCCGACATCTTGAAATGTAGAATTTTTATCTAGTGGACTCTTGAACTCTGCTGTCTGCCAAGAAGAAACTTGGTCCTTTGAGTTTTCTTTTATTCTAGAATAAAATCTCTAGATATCTAGCTAGAGTCATATCCTTATCCACCCTTTAGAAATCTGGATAACAGATTTCTGGAAGGTGTCTGGTGCCAATTTTGTTATTACAATGTGAATTATAACCATCTGAACCATCTGCACCAGTTATAAATCCTAAACAGCAGATATTCTTTTTCTTTGAGATTTTTCTCCCACCTGAATTATTTTGCAAGCTTAAAGTGCATCAGTTTTGCTGAGCTTTCTGTGAAATAAAGAAGTTATTCCACACATGCATTAACTCCCACTTCGAAATATCCAGTACTTGTCACATTGCCTAATTTCTTGGTAAATAATGGATTCCAATTCTGTAGCATGAAGACTTCCTATTCAGACTAGATTTTCCAGTTCTAATGTAGTCTTTGATCCAATAAAATATATTGTTCCTCTTGGTGGTCTGCAGTAGGATTTTCAGAGACCTCTGCCTCATAGCAGAGTAGGCTTTTATGGAGCTGCAATTAAACCTTGCTCAGCATTTTTTGGAATGATTGATTCAGTACATTTCAAAGCCAGGTTGGCTCCAGTAGAAACAGATACTCATTATTCACCAAAATCTGTACAAATGAAGCTTTTTTCCACAGAGGATCAATCAGATGATCATAGTTCATTGTCTTGAATAGGTATTATGGTCATTAACTTGCTTCTTAACATCTACATCACAGCTTTGGTAGATCACAGGAGACCTAAGTATGCTGGAAAATATGTAAGTTTGCTGTATACTTTCAGATGCACACAATTCCAAAGCTTAGGAATTTATTTTCACCCCAAAAAAACAGCCATGTCTGCAAAACTCCATTCAAAATCACTAGCACTTCATAGCCACGTAGAAGCATTTTTGAAATAAGTATTTTAGGGAATGAGTGAGCAGTAGACAGCAGTAAACAGCAGTCAGACTGAAGTCAGTTCCATGGTGCAATACTTCATTCAGAAACAGACAGGACAAAAAATCAAAATTTATATATGCTTAAATAAGTTAATGATGTGTCCTAGACCTTCAAACTGTAGTTTCCGAAACTCCAAATATACTAATTTTTTTTAAAAGTGGTTTTTTTTATTTGTTGAGCAGGCAAAACTGCCTTTTCCTGTCCCAGATGGAGTATTAAGACATGCAACATTGTGCTGGGCTGCTTTGAAAAGTACTTTTTAACTTGAACAGCGTGTCTAAAAACTTTAAGCTTTTCTAAAAATGAGGCCAGAATATAAGTCATATCTGTTCAAGGAAATCCTAGCTTGCAAATCAGCTTTGCTTGCAAAATTTTTGTGGGATGATAACATGCTCACATTGGACTAGAGTTTAGACCAGGGCTGCTCTGAAATGCATTAGTGTGGTGAATTCTAAATGACTGGTTTGTCAGTTGTATCTGTTGCATTATTTCTGATTAACGTGGTTCTCCAGGAGTATTTACTGTTCTTTTACTAATGCACTAAGTGAGAGTCTCATTTTAAGTCTTCAGAGTAAATCTTTACACCTAAGAAATCAATTTCTCTTACCTTCTTCCAGACCTCACCAACAGGCACTGAGTTTTCCTCATTCAGTATTATTATTTCTCTTACATATTCATTTGTTTCTTTTGATATGTTTATTATGGCAATACCTCTATACATAGTACGTGGCAGTACCACACTGTTATGGTGGCTGTTATACTGTAAAAATATAAGTATACCACACTGTTATACTATAAAAATATAGTCACAATTCTTAACCCAAAGTGGTAGTGGTTTAAAGAGGACAAAGGCAGAGAGTAGGAAACGTAATTTAAGAAATAAAGGCAGGCTTCATGCATTGTACATATTTGCATCTGTGGATTGCCAGAGTTTTGATGGCTCCTTGTGGTTGCAAGTAAAGAGATGAAGAACGCTACACAAGTGAAAAATATGAAGGGACAGAGAAGGAAATTAGGTAGTGAAGAAAGGGAAGCAGAGTGGACAGAGTGAATGAGACTTAACAGCTGAAGGCTGAGGAGAAGAAACATCCAACAACCAAGGTCAGTGGTAATTTTTTTTTTTTAATACAGAGTTTTTTCATGCCCAGAGGCAATAAACCATGGAGTAGTAAAGCAATGCTACATTTGCAATGCAAATGGAAAGGTCTTTCCAGTAACATGAACTGACAAAATGCACGATGGGTGACTGGTAAGCAGAAACGTGTCTATTTATCTTCCACATTATAGTCTGCATATTGATTTCATCCTTTAGCTTTCTCAGTGGAAGCTTAACCATGCAGCTGATGCTCTGTGTCCTGCATTCTCATGGTTTATCTGTATCTCGGTAGTATGCTCACCGAAACCTTACATTTCTTGCAGTTCTCCTTTTGAGACATTGTGCTGTTAATGTTTCATCCAGGAAATTTTTTTCTAAATCTCTCACATAGTTTCGGCAAATGCTTGTGTACATTGGCTGGCTCCCTGGAATAGTTTTAAAAATGTTTGTTCTGAAGGGCATCTCCTTACCACCTAAAATGTGTCTCGTAACAATAAAACTGCATCCTCAACTCTTTCTTTCCTAAAGCATCAAATGCTTATCTCACTTTATTGATGGGTGAATCTCAAAGGGGCAATTCCAGAATGCTCAGCTAGCTCTAGAATTATTTAAGAGATCATTAATATATTATTGGTCACTAAGATCTGCCACATTACTTTCCAGTTAAAATGTGTGTTTCAAATTTGTTCTTCCTGGTTAGACATAACTGAACTACAGTTATTGCATGACAACAATCTGGAAACCTTCCAGCTTTCACTCATCCATTGGAAGACTAATTATGTTGTATTAAAAGACATATTTAAGTAATGTAAAATGGGCCTCTATAAAGTCTGTCATCATTATCCGAGTTCATATTTCACATGAAGTGTTTAACCCCATTCCATTGTTTGTCAAAATCAAACACATTAACAAAATGGCCTGCTGTCCTATGATTCATTCCCTCTCAAATGAACCCATTGAAATGCCAGCATGCAGGTTAGTTCAGCAAACATCCCTTCTGGCGACTGCCGGCCTCCCCTTGATATCTCTGCTTTTACTCATCAAATGCTTTGTTCATTCACAGCTTTTTAGACGTGGTTATTTAAATCACACCAAGTCAGTTGCCAGTGGGTTGGCAGCTCATCCAGCTTCTCTCAGAGGTCTGCCAGGCTCACTCCAGGGGAGCTTGGAGAGCAGCCCTTGCCAGAGGCCCTGCACTATTAATAGCTTGAGGCTTCTGGGGCTGAGGCATGGAACAGGAGAAATCTCCTGCAGGCAAACGGTAGGTTGTCCAGGAGTTATCCTGTAGGTGGAAGGCCACTGCACCATGGTTCATACTATGATTATGACTGCTTTCACAACTGCCTGTAAACAAGACTTGAGATATAACCTAAAGAGCCCTAGATGATCTCTGATGCAGATGTAGACAAGCAGAATCATATTACACCTCAGTGTAGCCAGGACTTTGGAGCACTCTCAAAATTATCAGACTTACTGCTATGTACTGTCCAGCTCATGCTCCCATTTCCTGCTTTATTGAGGAGCATCTGGGAAAGTGGCCAGAAACAAGTTGGTTTCTCCAAAAGAGACATTCAAGGAGCTCAGTCTGGCTGCCAGCTTCCTCTAGGGCTCCTGAGACCCAGACAGGAAGAGGGCTGAAGGTTGCACACCTTGCTCCATCTCTCTCCCACGTAACACCTTTCCTGAAGGCTCCTCAACTACCTCTCAGAGTCTGTCCAAATGTGCTAAAACAGTGCTAAAAAGCAGAGGACTTTAAAAATCTAAATTACATGAAAATAAAAGGGATGAATCTCAGAAATTCCAAGCCCAAGTAGAAAGCATGAAGCTGTTGACATTTCAGCCACCTCTCCAAATCCACAGTAGACCAGTTCATGAGGGAGCTGCATTTTAGCAGACCCCCATGTTGCTCTTGCTCCATGTCCCCAGTGGCAGTGAGCGTGGATGCATATGCACAGCCCAGCCATAGCCAGTAGGACCCTTCCACACATTACCTCTCCTGGCCACATTACCTGCAGGACACAACCTCTCAAAGAAACTCAGATAAAAGTTAACTTGCAATGAAATCTGCAGCCACTGATCAATCCCTATTTTGTGGGCACACCTTTCAGGCCTATTGCACCTACCAAGATGAAAGTTTTTTTTTTAAAAAAAGCTGTAAGAAAGCTACCTCTGAATATACCTTAAGAAGTATCATAATTGTCAGTGTTTATTTACAGAGCCAAAACATCTTAATCAAGAATAATTCTTTCCTATGTTGAGGTTGTGCTTTCAGAGCCTGCCAGCTGCTCCATCCTGGGGAAACACAGCTCCTGGCTAGTGAGGACTCGTTGGTACATGAGCCCATCAGTGGCTTTAGAAACTATGGCCCAGGACTCTTACTGGCAGCAGAATAGGGTAGAAGTTCTAGGGGTGGCTGCACCACCGCTCATTTATTCATAGCAGCTCCTTCAAACACAGACAAGTTAAAACATTATGCTCATGGCAGATACCTAGGGTTCCTTACAGCCCAGGAAGGATGCACATGTGGATCTCACTAGCGAGAGGAGGTGAGTTTCCTGCAAGCCTAATTAAAGGAAGAGAAATCACACGATGTGATACTTATTACACTTGTGCTCTGTGAAACAAGAAAACACATAGGCTTTGTACTCAGCTTGGAGAATGATGTGTGTGAACAGAAACAACTGTGCTGCAGCTCCTCAGTGTCTGCTCACCAGGGCTCTGCTCAACACAAGATGATAACATGCTAATAGGTATTTCCTGCTTAACAATTACATGAATAAAAAGCAGAGCAGCACATGTCAGACATCAGCAAAATGTGGCCAGCTCCCAGCCAGGGAAATACACCCTAGTAACAGATGATAAACCAAACACAACAACAGCAGCACTGGTGACCAGAAAAAGACAAAAGTTTGTCTAAGTAACGGAGACATTTTGCGTGCTTGTGTGACAGTCAGTCTTCAAGATGACAAGTACCTCCTGCAGCCATCAGACCAACTGACTGAAAACCAAGAGTGAGAAGACACCCAGGGTTGTTTTTTTTTTCAGGGAGAAGGGCTGTTATGAGATACCCCAAGTCTAAATGACTACAGATAGGAGAAAACAGCTGCACTAAGAAAAACAAATAGCTTCCTCTCAGGCCCAAACTGCTGAAATAGCATCCCAGTTCTACCATCACGATATATTTTTTGTATTTTCACTATACCAAAGTGAGTTAAGAGGTAACACTTGCTGGAGTCATTGCTGCCAGAAAATGTACTGAGTCCTCTCCCTTGGGCTAAAACTACCTGAAGTTGCAGTGGAACCTAAAGCAGTGTTTTTGAGAGGTATGAGCTGTGTCCCATATGGCTGTCCAGTGACAATGTTTGGGATATTAAATGTCATTAACTTGCCACTGCTTAAATTCCTCAAAATGGCAGAGGGGAGATGATGGGTAGGGATGGAGGAACAATCACTGCCCTGACACTGCTATGTAGGGAGAAGGAAAAGCTCCTTTCTAGGTCTGTGAAGAACTTCAGCTAAAAGAGTTTGAACATTTTGTTTCAAGAGATTAAAAATAAATATTTTGGTATTTCATTCTGAAATGGCCTATTTCCTTTTGAAAGAAACATATATCTTATGGAAAAGAAAAACATGCAGAGCACATCAGTAGGAAACCCAAGCGGTATTACAAAATGTTTCACTTTAGGTCTTGGAAAAAAATAATCACTACATGCCTTTTCATGGACATGCCTGAAGTGATACTGGCTATTAATTTTGCTTGGGAAGAAAAGAAAATGTCCTGAATATTTTTCAAATTAAGTTCAGTTGGAAAATTCTTTCAACCATTTCCTTCCAGTTTAGCTACAAGTTCATTCTTTGCCTGGTTTTAACAGAGACCTGAACAACCAAGTGTAGTGACATGTCATCCAAGGTGTGCACATTCAGAACAGAAATACTGGTTTTCCCCACTTTTTGTTTGTGCCTGAACTTTGCCCAGCAAAAAAAGCCCAGCAGATGTTACAGCCTGCCCAGTGCAGTTCGAGAGCATGCTGGCTCTCCAGTCAAGCCCAGTGACACAGCTTAGTCTGGCAGCTAATCTCTTCATCCCCATCCCTCCTGCCCACATTGCAACCTGGGGCTGGCGCCTGAGCTGGGTGGCCCCACGCAGGGGGCCTGTGAGCAAACAGGGGAGCAGACCAAGGTGGGATCAGCCCCCAGTTTCATTTCCAAGGAGCAGATAGAGCAGTAGGTGACAGCAAGGGGGAGCAGTGGCAGCAGGGCACAGCAGGCAGTAAGATCATAGAGCCACCTTGACATTCCAGGGCTGCACCACCCACCCTGTGTCAAGGTTCCTGGGCACAAATGTGTTTGGAAAGTAAGCTTGACTGACCACCATTATCTTTCCTTCCCCCTCAATAGCTAAAATTGCAGTGTTAAAAATGATGATGAAGAAGAAAGTATGGAAAATAGCAGAATAAGCAAGTAAGAGCAACCAAAAATGATCTGATGTTCTCTGATCACCCAGGAGGACACCTGATCAACAGTTTTTCCTATGCCCTGCGTTCACATGTCCAGGTCCTCCCCTTGTGCTCTATGGTCAGAAACACAGCCAGTGGGGAGGTCCCAGTGGGATGGTGTAAAGACACTGCTGAAGTTACCAAAACTGGACTTTGGAGACCAGAACCTGCCATTCACTCACTCATAAGCTTATGAGTGGCTGCAGGCAATTTCCCAGGTCTCATTTCATTGAAGTCATTCCCCAGGAACTGAACTTAATTACTTCAGTGGGATTTGTGTATGTTCTTAAGTATTTTCCCGAATCAGGACCTTAATTGCTCTGTGCCTTTGCTCCCTGTCTGCAAGATAGGTTTAACGTTTGCTTTCTCCTGCTTTCTGACTATTTAGATTTACATTCTCCCAGTCAAAGCCTGTCTCACGGTCCCTGTCTGCTCAGCACTTTGTCTGATAAGGCTGAGATTTCACTTGAGCTATTTTTGAGCCTTGTCACATTTCATGCTTACAGAAGCCACGCTCCAAAATCTGGTGGCCTTTGTGCAGAGGTTGTGTCTCTAACTGTGTCAAAATAAGTTGCTTGTTGATTCGGGAGCAAAGCAGCAAGCAGTATTTTTTTACTTTAACTCCATCACAAATAGAATAATTACATGGCACTTTGAGACAATTTGCTAAAGATGCTCACACATTTCAAGAGGGTAAAATTACTTTATCCAAAGCAATTACAAAATAGCTAATTAGCGAAACTGACTGTGAGCTCTTACAAATGTATTATGTGGAGATGTTGCTTCTAATGTCAGACAACAAGCCTCCAGTCTGTGAGTTATTTTCAGGTAATGAAGAAACTCTTCCAATGCAATAAATATGTTGTTTTCAGCTGAGACTTTCATAGCCAAGCTGTGCACAGATCTCCAAATTAATAAGTCAGTGTTCCTGCCACGTGCCTTCCCTACAGCCTCATCACACAGTAACTTTGTCTTTGTCAGGTGAGTAACAAGACAATTACTGGAGCAGCCGGGCAGCAGCTTCACGTGAGGAAGGACAGCCAGGACATTAGCACGCTTGTCATAAAACAGACTTTGGGTACCTCCCAAGCGTATGCGCTCGCTGCTGTGCTCTCCCCCGAGGAACTTCACTGCATACTCCAGGACCAGTGGCCACAGAAAGCAGCCTTGAAAGAGCTTTCTAATTCTGATATAAGGATTAATCACCAATTAATTCTTTCTGTCATCTCCCTGCAAGCTGATAAAAGACCTGTGGGGAAAAAAAACAGTTATCTTAGCCCAGCTGGTTGTTAGGTGGTTTGCTTTGTGAGACAGTGGGATCTGTAGAAACAGAAGAGACTGCATTGCAGTGATTCATGTTTAGATTATGCAAGCTGATTAAAAAATGAACAGGTTATGGACAATATAGCTTTCGCCAAAACACTTCTTCAGAATTCTATGGGGGAAACAATGACATGTGAAGAAAAATGCAGTTTCTGGGTTGTTGGAGTTTTCCTCTTATTTTCAGACAAAAGGTATCCATTATGTACGAAGTAATTGTTGCAGGCTGTGAAATTAGTCTTAAACACAAGTGATGGACAGCAGTGACACAGCTTTACAGAGTCATAAAATACAAACCGGAGATAAAGCGAGTCCCTAGGTTTTTTTGTTGGAGAGCTGTTAAAGCAATTGCTGGCAGAACATTACACCTCAGTGTAAATCTAGGGACACTCTTCAATAAATAACTTCTATAAAAAAAAATCCAGACTGTGAATTTAGCATACAATTTTAAACCATCTGTGCATTGTCACTCTAAAACTGAGTTCTCACTTATTTGTGTATTTTACCCATATGATCTGATGTAAGTGGGAATAGGAAGGAAACACTAAAGACTCCATTAAAATTGGAGATAACACAGATAAGCATTTCATTGTAGGCATAAAAATTTCTTTCAGTTTGTTTTAAAACCACATCCACATTTAGGTTCCTCTTCATCTGTGTCCATAAAAGTTAGAATTTACGTTTATAAAGACACGGTAGCTTATATATTTGGCACACTAAGCTTCACAGAGTGGAAAAATGAGCAGTTCTATTCCTTTTGCCCATATGACTAGGGGAGAAACTATGCAATATACAGGTGTGTTCTTTAGGTATAACATGTTTACAGGTTCACTTGCTTTTTGGACTGATCTTTCACACCTATTTGAATGAAACTGTAGCTAATCTATTTCAAAACCAAATGCCTCCATTTGGAGGTCTCTTACTCTACACAGGTCTTTGATAGCACTGTGTTAATGCCATAACAAAAATGCAAGAGGATTATGCAAATCTGATATATAGATTGGAAAAAAATTAACTCTATTGCACCCAAAATCATGATAACAGATAGATAAAAAACTCATATTCTTAATAACTGAAGATACCAAGTGTTATCCCCACATTTATGACCATCCAAATTATAAGTAGGTGATCGATCTGAGGTGAATTCAGCATATGAAAATAGAATGAGATTAATTAAAATCACATATTGCTAAGCATTTCATGTCAGCTCTTACCACCATCTCCCTTTGCTGGTTCAGCCATTGCTCCAAGGAGTAATATAATAATATTGCCTCCATTTAAACTGTAAGCAAGTCCAGTTTCTGTACTTGCGTTTGTATGTCTTAGACCAGAAAGGACTGATTTTTGCAATCTGTCTTCTGTTTTCATAAAGAAGACCTCACCTCTTATTTTTAAGTGCATCAAACAGCCTTTTTTTAGTATCTGCCTTATCTATTTAGGACTCTTCAGTCATCATACATAAATAGTTGCATATTTCTAGACATGCTACTAACCTCTCTTTTAAAATTTTTCACAAGGAGCTGACCTTCACAGCTGTCACAGTTACAGCTACATTAAGTAGCATATCTCATCCCTATTGACAGCCATAGCATGATTTCCAAGCCAGACAGGTTGACAGGTGGGCATCAACAGCAAACTATGGTCTGGAGGATTTTCCTCACCATTTTCTTATATCTTGGCAGGTTTTTTTTAACTAGCTGTTGAGAAGAAGCAATAAATCTACTTAAGTGCTGACAGGGATAATCCAGACAATTTTTGCTCTTTGACTGAGGTGGAACAAGATTTCTTTGGTTTGTTTATTTGTCGAACATAATCTAACACTTATCCCCTTCTGCGTGTGAGAAATTTACTATGTGTTTCCCTCTGGCAGATGTTTGAGACCATGTCATCTTACACGAAAGCTGTATATTTGGAGATACAGAGGGGTCCAGACTTGGTAATCACTGTTAATCTATGTGTCAGCCTGTGTTTTATGTGCCTACTCCAGCATAATAGATACTCTCTCACCCAGGTGGGAGGCCCAGGAGGCATTGTGTGTATAGGAGCCCTCTTAACCCTAGAACATCACTAAATTACAAAGATGTTATACCTGCTAGGACTTTCCTGTCAGTCTTGGAAAAGATATAGCATGTGCTAGTCTCACTAGCCCAGCATTCCTTCCACCCTCTCCAGAGCTAAGGCTGTCTCTTTCCAATTCCTTTTCAGGTGGCCTTATCATGAGAAGGGTAGCTGGTAGCTGGAGGAAGCATGTCCCTGTGCCTTAGCCCTGGGCAGTGGTTGCATAGCTTGCATGTTCCCACCTCAACACCTATATAGAATCTGGGACTGACAAAACCCTCAGACTGAATGGTTTACGTTCACTAGATATATCATTGCAGTGTATATGATCTTGCAAGTATGACAAACTATGTAACAAGTAAACTTAAAAATTACTTAGAGATTCTGCATGTAACAAAAGTAATTAAAGTTGTTCTCTGCCATTTCTAAAGGTGTACATCCATTCTTGTGCTCTTGAGGTCATTAGAGTCTCTGATTTGTCAGAATTAAACTTGATGCATCATGGCCTTATTTGAGTACATTGCCAAACCTGACCATCTTTGTGTCTTTCTGCTGCTCTATCCTATTTCTGTTTCCCACTGCTCACCAAAATATGCTACCATGGGATGCAAACATCTGAAAATATTTAAGTAATAGTCCCCAAATTGCAGATGCCTCTGGCAAGATAATTAACTACAATGACAGCTGAACATTAAGGAGGGGCACAAAAATAAAGATGGCAATCTTTGACTTCTGTGGGAAATAAGAAACATTTACTGCTTTCTTGTCTGAGGATTAGAAAACATTCTCAAATATTTTTGAAAGAAAGGCTGCTATTTTTTGGAAGTTGATATTGTCTTCTTATTCTAGCAAACTGACTGTGCTGGGGGAAATCTCATGGAAGGAGAAACTGCCTGATGGTGAGATGTCATCCAGCCAGTAACACCTCACTGCCAGCTATTTAGGAACTTTTAAATCTAAAAATGGGATTTCCCAAAGTTCCCTGTTGGCTGCTAATCTCTTCTTTGGTGCTATGAAAGTGTGTAAGTGTCTGAGTTTTGTCAGCAAAACCCCAGAGAGTCTGAATTTCCTGCTGTTGCACACAAAGAAAATGCCTGAAGGTGTGACAGCATTGAAAAGCTGGGTGGGTGGCCACCTCAGCCTGATGCCTATTTGGGTATATCATACTCATCCTCCCAGTACCGGGCAACTCAGCAGCCCCTGAACTGATCTTCCAGGATGGAAGACTGCTCACATTCCCCCCTGCGTAATACTCTGCATTTGAAAGTTTAAAGCAGGGGTCCTCAAACTACGGCCCGCGGGCCAGATACGGCATTCTTTTTCCTGTTTTTTTGTGCACTACTACAAATAAAATGTGTGCAGTGTGCATAGAAATTCGTTCATTTTTTTCCAAACTATAGTCCGGCCCCCGACAGTGTCTGAGGGACAGTGAACCGGCCCCCTGTTTAAAAAGTTTGAGGACCCCTGGTTTAAAGCATTCATCTGAAGCATAGATTTATTACATTGTAATAAAGGCATAAGTACTAACTGAAAAAATCATTAGCATCCAGGTTTCTCGCATCTCAGATAAGAGCTGTCCTCCCAGTTGCACATTCCTATTGGCTTTAGCCCAGGATAGTTATAATGAATGTATAATTAATCCATGCAAAATGAAAGAGTGGCTACAACTTGCACAGCCACAGCCTAGCAGTTACAAGGTGGCAAAGAAGGGCAGTGGAGAAGATTGAAAGAAAAGGGATTTGATTTGAGCTTGAATTCTGTTAAGGAAAGGATGGACATCTAGATTTTTGGAACAGGAGAGGATGAGAGAGAAGAGCTTTTCTGGTTGAGCTGTTTGCAAGGTGCTGCCATACTTCAAATAGCAAGGCTGAAGTGTTTTTGAGGAGCCAGTCTGGAACATAATTTTGCTAATTTTCCAATACCAAAGATTTTTAGCTGCAATGCCCTAAAAGAAGAACCTAAGAAGCCTCTAAAGAAAAGCCTAACTTGTTTTGTAAAGTAGTGATGGTGATATCATTTAATTTTCCACGTTATCTTGAGGTAATGTCTGTAGCATAAATTATTCCCTTTGTCTAACCTTCTAAAGTATAAGAAGTCAGAACCAATCCACACGCAAAGGAGTAGCAAAATGTGCACAGCACTTTGTTATCATGAACAGGTTATCTGTTCCTAAGCCAACATTTTCTTCCTGTTTTCTGCTACTGCTTTTCTCTTTCTCTCTCTCTTTGGGATGTGATAAAGAAGTAAAGAGAGTTAGAGCAATGATTGTCTGTAAGCTCCTTTCCTTTCTAGTTTAAAACAAGAAGAACTTTATTTTACTTTCTTTCTAGCTCAGAATAGTAGCCTCAGGCTCCACTACTTTGTCAGGCTCATCTACAGTGGTCTAAATATCTAAGACACACAATTGTATTTTAATTATTTCAGAGTTTGAACTTTATTTTAATAAAGAGTATGGTTTGGCTCCTGTTTTTCAAATAAATCAACAGTTATAAATGCCAGGTTTAGTTGTATTGGGTATTTTTATTTTTGCAAATACCACAGTAAAAGCAGCTCAAATATCAGAAAAATCATTCTGTTTCCTCACCTTACAAATGCCAAGAGCGCATATGGATGTTCCATAAACTGCTATCATCTAGGCATTCATCTGTAATGGCTTGCCTTGTAAACACAAGTTGTGTGTATTTTACTTTCTGAAGTCAGGTGAAGTTCTCTCATCTCCATTCAGATGTAATTTACTGTAAATAACTCTGATGTTGCTAAGAGACAAATTTCAAAACAAGCCTCAACCACAACAATGTTAATATTAAAAATCTCAAATAAAGATGTTCACAGTGTGCAGAACACACTTTAACATCCTCTTATAAGGCCAAGCAACTTGTTTTTATTTGAGGGAAATTGACTTGCCGACACTGGCAGGTCAGAGGGCCATACATCTGACATGTCCCATACTGTACCTGTTGCATGCGCTTGAAGGATCCCAGCACTCACAGTAGCTGTTTCTCCATATATTTAGCAGCTCAGGCTGCTGAAATACAGGAAACTGGTGCTCTTGAGAGGTCTAGGGAAGGGTATTTTTTTTTACACATAAAAATTCCTTTGATGTTTTCACTGTCTGCAAAGACAAGATTGGTCTCACTGCTAATCCAGGGGATGATTCGCGGAATTAAGATTGTTCAATAAGTATGGGAATCAGAAACTGAAAATACAGTATAAGAGTATGTCTGTTGGAAGGAGAAAAATGCCACTAAAACTTCAGGTTGAGGGCACTAAATATTGATTTTTGTGAAAGAATCTGAAAACTATACTCCCTCATTTCATCCCTTTCTCCTTTTCCAACAGATACACAACTTTGCCTGACCTCAGAGGACAAGCAACACAAGGTAGGGAATAAGGCACCACCTTTGCCTGAGTTAGAGTAACAATGTAGAAGCTATCCAGTGAGATTCAAACAAGCTTTATGAAGTTGGACTACTGGAAAAGACACACGGTGAGTAAGAGACAAAGTCTGATGGGAAAGAGAAGAAAAAGATGAGTCAGCTTTCTAGGTGTCTGTGTGAGAGCCTTCAAGTGATACGTGCTTTATCTAACACCACCGTAATATGTATTGACTCTTTTTTTCATGCATCCATTTAATTGTAATGGAATAATGTACCTTAGTAGTTATTGAATAGACATGGGTGTGGTTTCAAAAGACAGTCATTTTAATTAATCCAAAGGTGCTAACTGGTTCTCAAGAGAATGAGAAGTTAATTCATCTCTAGGGAGCTGGGAAGGGATTGAGGAAGCAGAGCGCTGAGAACAGAGGGAGGTTTCCTGAAGTCAGGCTGTGCGCACTTTGAAACTTAACAATCCTGACATACCTCAGTTCTTCTTGGAAGTTGTTGTTCGTGCTTGACCTACATTGTGAACACAACCCTCTCAACCCTGTTAGTTTCTTCAGAGAATATAGAGGTTGAACTTCTAAAAGAAAACAGACATTTAAAAATTAACATTAGTGTTATTGGCGGGGCCAGGCAGCTAACTTGGGTCCTGGCCAAGGGAGGGTGCAGCCACAGCCACGAGATCTGGGGAGAGTCCATTCCCCTGTTGTGAGAACAAACACATGGAAAGGGTTATATGGAAGATGAAGGGAGCAAAGTGATGAGAAGGAAGAAAATTATAAGCAAGATACAAAGAGGGAAAATGGGAGGATCAGACCATGTTGTCGTTATTTTAGTGACACTGACTATGATAATAGTAAAATTAATTAGCAGTACATACAGCTCATGGAGGACTGGCTTATACCTAGAGACAATGAAGCAGATGAAGAAAAAATTGTGTGTAGTTTTAGAGTGCTCAAATGAGACTAACAAAGTGCCTGAAAATATACCAAAGGCAGGAAAATTACATCGGCTTTTGCTGCAGAAACAAAATTCATTTACAGTGTGCAATTTACAGATTACATCATCTTTGTGCTTCCCAAAGATGGGAAGCAAATGAACCCAATTTGTATGTTATTGGACAGGCCTGCTCTGGGAGACCTTTCTGGGTTTTGGTAGGCTTCGGTGAGCAGGTACTTCTTGAAGCCTGTTGCCTACAGTTGTAGGATGCCTACACTAAAGTCCTGTATATCCATCAGCAAGTGCTCCTCCACCATATAAAATGTTCAAGGTGCTTTTGAATGAACAAGATTTCATGACAGTAGCAATAGGAATAAAACTAATTACATCTTTTTGATGGTAGGACCTACTTTAAGATAATTTGCAACAAGCTCCCTAGGGAAATTTCCCCTTTGAAGTGCTTCTTACTGCAGGGTTCCCTTTTGAAGTAACTCCCCCTTTGGATTGCTTTTGAAGTGCTATTTTTCCTTTTCTTAGGTCTTCTTTGGGTTCTGCTTTGTTGCCCCTTTCACATTGGAGGTTCGCAGCTGAAGATTAGTGAGTAGGAGAGACTTTTGATTTAGACTAGTTTCTCTCTCACACCACAAGAGGAGGGCCTTCCTGCATCTTCCCAGAAGTAGCCATACAGGGAGGATTAGGAAAGCTACTGCAATTCATTCATCTCTTCACTGGCACCAGCTTCATGTATAAACTGGCCACCATCCAGACTGAGATGCAGAAATGTCTCCAGCTGTCTAAAGTTCCTGTTTTGCATGAGTACAGAACAAACCTTTTTTGCCTTCCTTTCTCTCACCAGCTTAGATGTCTGGCCCTCTTCTCTCCTTCCTTGCATGGTATAAATCTTCATCTGCGTCCTGGAAAGCCCTTAATTCTGAGGGAGTTCATGAAGCCATTAGCTGTGATGGACAGTTGGGAAACAACACTTTACTCGGGCAGTGAGATATATCTACCACTAGAAAAGTATCAACTCCCACACCTTCAGCCTGACCCGAGCGTTCACAAATGCTGTGAGCAGAAAGAGCAGAAGCAAAGGTTTGAAGCCACAGGAGGTTTTTAGATCAGATAGCTCAGATAAGGATGGGGCCAGGAGGCACTCACTAAGCAGGGCTTAGTAGAAACACAAGACCTGAGAGAAGCTTCCCTATCCCTTCAAAATGTCCTATCAGCACCTCACTACATGCTGTGGCAGTAGCCCTCAACTTCTATGGCATGCTGCATTGAACATTCCACCAACTCTCATGCCGGGCTTTTGGCCCCAGTGGTTTCTATAATTTGGAAACCACCTTTCTGTCTCCAGGTGAGATGTCCTAGTGTGCAGTTTAGAAGTCTGATTCCATCTCCCAGACCAGCAACCAGATGTACAAACCACTGCTTCCCTCAATGACCAGACACTGCTCCTGGTTACCACTGAAGCTGACATGGAGCTGGAAACACTTGACACTGCTGCTACCCTGGGGCCGGGGGCAAGAGAGCCTTTTTGATGTGGACAGAGATATTTCTAAGGGAGGATGTGAAGGCAATTCCTAATGGCTGTGCTCCCTCCCTGGGTCCCGCCTGTAAACCAAGAACAGATAAGAAGGCTTAGACGTTACAGCACGATAGATGGTGGGCAGGTGTCCCTCAAGGCATCACTTCCCTTCCTCTTCCCCTAACTCTGTACAGCATCAATCCTGAGCAATGCCTCCTTCTTCTTAATGTGGGCATCAGTGTGTGCTACTGACCATCTCAAGGGTGCATGGACCCTGCACCCACAACCACATGCTGTTATGCATGACAGGTCTCTTGTAATGCTTGTCCAGAAGGGCAAGGTCAACCATGGAAGCAGACCAACACTGCTAACATGGCTAACTTTGCAAGGTGCCCAGAAAACCAGTATGAAATAGGAATGCATTTGTTAAGGATGAAGATATAACTGCTCTTTGAACAAGGAGGTGAACTGACAGCCTGGCAAAACAGCAAATGATTTTGGGAGTCACTAATAGCACTTTTCCCAAGTAATTTAGGGGAGATTAAATCAGTCTCAGTGGCCTAGATTGTTGGTGTAATAACACTAATCTTGCATAGCTGACTAACATTTATTTAAGAATGCTGTGTTGTTGAAAGCAGATTTTTAAAACCTAGAAAATGTTTGCATTTTAACAAGGTCAGAGTTGAAACAGGAACAAATGTGCCCCATGAGCAAATCATTCCAGAAGAAATGAGAGCGGGAAATTTTTTTGACTCTGCAAAAAATTAGGTTAAACTAAATCAGAATAGCTGAAAATACCGAAACAAATGGTGGAGAGACAGTTTAAGCATTATTTAAAATGATATGAGATCAGTGGAAATCCCTCTGAAATACTGTCAGCCACATTATCATACTAGTAAAATACTATTTATGGAAATACTGGGGTCTTTCAACATAGAAGGATGCTGACAACACCACATTGTGCTTCGGTGTAGGCAGCCTTCCTTTTTTTACTATGCTGGTATCTTCCATAACTCAGAATTGCGACTCTCCCAGTTCATCTTGCTAGCAATAGAATTTGGCACCAATGTAAAATTACAGATAAGTTGTATCCTTCTACCACCATAATGCCTGTTTATTAGGTATTATCTGTGGTTATATGTCATAGAAATTTTAGTCATTCAGGCTCGTGTATTTAAACTCCAGCTTTGGTTTCATGTGCGTTTTTCCCAATACTAGTGCTAGTGTGAGGAGAATATTGCCTCCCTGTCCCTGTCTCCGCCTCTGCCCCATTCCCATTCCTGGCCCTGGCCCTGGCCCTGTCTTCATGCTTCCTCACTAGGCTGGATGAAACCCTTGTGGGTCCACAGGGAGGCCAGTGGAGTGATCTGATGGTTTTGGGTTGGGGTGAGTCTGCAAAATATCACTGAGGCACTGTCGCCAGAGAAAACTTCATATGAATCCATAGCCTCGGAGATTATTAAACATTTTCCATTGGCATTTGTCAAGCAAGGATACATGTGTGTATTATGAATGAATTATCTATTGACAGTGAAATGATAACACTTTCTGGGCCACCCAGGGTGAGGTAGAGTTTCAAAAGCATTTTTGCATATCAAAAGCTAACATTGTATGGAGCAGCTTTTCACTAGCAAGAAGATCATAAATTGATAGCCTAATTAAACTAATTATCAAGTCTTTGGGCTACAGGAAATCCCCAGTGTGGCGTTTATACTTGGTCAAATTCCCAGGGAGAGGATGGGTTCACAGGGCTTTACCCTGAGTACAGGAGCTTGATATTAGAAGGGTTAGGCTATTTGGGAGAGTGGTTACATGTGCCTCTGGGCTGGCACAAAGCTTGCTGAGCAGGGGGAAGGCAGGCTTTGCCACCCTTCATCCTGTATCCACTACCACACTCCTCCCTGCTCTCTTCTCCAGCCATGGGCATGTCCTGCCAAGTCAAATGACTGCACTGTAATCTCAGACAACAGTTTACCTCCCTTTCCTCCTTCTGGGATTAGTTTTCTCCTGATTCAGTGTGTTAAATGAGCTTATGAAAGGCTTCAGCAAGTTCCAGAGCTGGTACAAGGGAAGCACAGATGACTGGCCAGGGAGACGTATGGGGATGGGGTATATAAGATCAGAGCAGGATCTGCTATCTTTACACCTGTTTTCCAAATCTATCAGGCTTTAAAAAATGTTTCTAGAGTAGGAGAACAAAACCTGTTTCATTTCTTTCCCTCAGCAGGATAACCTGTGAAATGCTGTGATATCACCCTGCAACAGGATCAATGTACAAAGAGGAATCCCTTTAGGAGTGCTTCATACACCATACAAGCCTTGGGTACTTGAAGATCTTCCTGCCACCAAGCTGTGAAGACATCCTCAGAGGTCTCTAACACTGGCAGCCAAGTTGTGGGGTGCAGGGCCTCCCTGGGAAGACTTAGATAAACTCAGTGCCATAAAATCAAATGACAGGGATGAGTAGTGACCTTGAGCATTGTAATTCACCTACCTACTTGTGGCATCACCAATTAGCTGACAGTTTTCTCAAAATGCTACTGTTGGCCCTCTTAGATGCTGTCCTCTGTGTTACCAATACAACAGCAACAGGAAGAGAGACCATAAATCTTTCTGACTCACTAGGTAGGACTCACCACCCTCACCACCTAAATTGAGCCTTTCTGGGGCTAAGTGCCTGATCTGCGCCGATTGCCTCAGGTCCCAGCAGCCACTGGGTGCTGCAGGGCCACGGGCTATTCCACTAATGGCCAAAAGGCCTGGGGGGGCCGGAGCATGGCATGCATTCCCATTCTGCATTTCCAAAACATCTACACTGCAACACAAGCAAGGATAAGGCATAGCAAACTATGTTTTCTTCCTTTTATGATCATTAACACAGAAGCTCAACCAAGTTATGGTCATCACTTAGACATGGGCAGCTAAGCACTAGATAAAGATAGTTTCAAAGCGAAATAAAAAGATCCTGGATCTTTTCCTGGTGATGAAATTATCTGAATTTATGAATTACAATTTTTTCACAAAACAGTTTAAAATATATTTGTCTCAAGGTATTGTGAATCAGCCAGGAGCTGAAACTGACCCTGAGACACATCACTCACCCTGGCCAGAAAAAGCCACAGAACAAACAGCAGCACTCATAAACCAAAACCATTGGGCTCTGTCCAAACAGTGACTGTGATAAGGGAGGTGACTTAGTGGGAAAATTAATTTGATTAACTTTATCAGCAGGAAGGTGAGGAGTGGAAAATCCCTAAGCATGAGAACAAAGGGGCAGAGGTGATAGAGCAGTGGTTTGAAGAGAGAGGCAGCTTTGGGCAGAGAGGAGGAACAAAAGCTCATGCCTATGAGTTGAGGGCCTTTATCCTGGTCACTGTCATCCAAAGAAACAGAAAAATAGCTGGAGGGGATGAGAGTCCAGGGAGAGGACAGGAGGACAGTGTCTGTGTGTTCAGGAAAAAAATAATGTAAAGGCTGGAGAGAAGGGGTTTGTAAAGGCAGGTGGGGCTTACTGGACTTACTGTCCGTTTTCAACCAAAATATCTCTGGATTTTACCAGACATGCCCACTTTTTCAGGAGAACAAAAGAGCTTTTTGGCCTGTTCAAGGTATATGATCATGCAAACAGAAGAAGAAAGATATAGATAATTCTAATGCAGTTGCCAGATTTCCAGGAGTCCCAGACTCATGTCCATCACACATGGCAGATTGACTATGCAGCACATAAAACATGATGTTGCAGTATTTCAGACACACTGGACTTCCTAAATAGGCCCTGTACAGTTACTCTAAACATGCACTCACTACCAGCATAGCTCATGCTCCAGAGCGTGGAGGCATCTTGTGTGTTGTCCTGGCAGATATTTGGAAACTCTTCCAAAGGATGCTCCAGAGAGGTGCAGAATCCCAGGCATTATTCTGTTGACATCTGTTCCTCCTACGCAGTCTGCAGTCAAGTAGTCAAAGAGTCCTTTGTATAGCCTGGGTGCCTTCACTTACTTCAAATTGCTTCAAATATCATATTGCTTCAAATATCAATCATCTACTAGAAGCTAAACTATAAACTAAAACTCTAATCTTTTTTTTTTTTTTGGCAAAGAGTCTGTTTGCCAACCAAGGGTGCTATGATAGGACTTAGGATGGGCAGAGTATTATAGCCCATTTTTATATGGAGTAAGAGACACAAAGGTTGTACCCAAGAAGTATAAGAGAGAGACTAAGAAAAAGAGAAAATAAATAGTGCCTCATTGTATCTGCAAGCATGAGAGCACACAGATCAAGCATTCTCTCAGAAGACACCAGTCTGACAGATAACTAGGAAGGAAAATTGTATTATGGCTTAGCTAATTGCTGTTCATCAGGAAATATTAAATATCTCCTCCTATACCTATGAGAAGACTGAAGCAAAGAACAGAGAACAGACTCCTCCAAGGTGACCCACTAAGCAAAGCAACAGAGATAAGAATAGACTCTGCCTCCCAAATCCTCACATAGGCTGACCTGCAAATATCTACCACTTGTGCAATCATCTTGCAAAGGCTAAGGACACCTCAAGGTCACTGTGAGGAACTAAAGGTGACTTCAAAGGTAGTACTGTGGCTGTTGAGGCTAAAGGATAAGGGATTTTTTCAGTGATTGCCATGAAAAATGAGATCCCAGGCTAAACGTGATTAAACCAAGAGTGGCCTGTAGTGCATTAGCACAAGAAGCAAAGAGAAGAATACAGAACAAATACGCTGGACAGTATGAACCTCTGTCATGATGACTTAACCTGCTACAGAGGAAAGTGAGGTGCCGTCCAAGGTAAACTGCTCTAAGATGTGCTGTGTCTCAAAAGCACCTTTCCCAGACAGATTCCCTATCCGAGGAGGACACTGATATGTGGTCAGTGATGCTGTTGTGTTTTTTCAGTCAGTTGCCAGGAAAATATCCTTGTCTTTCACCCTGTACAAATGACAACACCATTGCCATTACCTCACTTCAGTACTTTGAAAAGACATTTCACTCCTGAGTAGTTCTTGACTGGCCATGCACGTACCTCATGTCAGTCCCAGCTTACATGTTGTTTTCTACAAACAGAGCTTTTTTGACATAGTTCTAGTTACACAGAGAAAAAAATTTTGTGCTCTGCCACTGCTGAGAATGAATCCTGGCTTTCGAGACAGCAAGTGCCAGATAATTGATACAAAGCATGACAGAGAGAACAGTAAAAGTAAGAATACACTCAGGACTAAGACAAAAACTAGCAATAAACAGCCAGCAGCAAGCCATAAAGATACGGACAGAGTCGGCGCTGTCTGCAGTTTTCACTCCTTGGCTCCTGTGGTTGCGTGAAGACATCTAAAGTACAAATAGTTAGTCTCTGGTTTTGAGAAAATTGATTTTAGGCTTAGAGGAATGCAAAAGCACCTCAGGAGTGTAAAAGAAAGTCCCAGGTTAATGCTGGATCTTAAATGACCAAGGACAGCGGAATGATGGAGATTGTGAGCTCCTCAGAACAAACCAGAAAAGTAAATGACTGGGTGAAGCTGGGGCTTCCATCACCCCACAAAAGAAGGAGACGGGATTTGGAGTCTCCTCACTGCTCATTAGATGCAGTGCGCACTGATCTGCAGCCCAGCTGTCCTTCAGTAAACAGACTGCCCAGAAAGATTGCGGCGGCTTACTGCAGTTAGGGAGCGAGATCATTTATTCCAGCGATGTCATTGCATGCCACCACAAGGATAGCGTTCCTGCAGCACAGTTTCTTTGCAATACCATTCTGTTATCAGGCATCATAAATCTTTTTGATGAAGGGCAAGCTATTAAATGTGCGGAGCTTAGCTAGTAATGCACTAAAAGTGTATGGGCGGTGTTCACTGCTTCCTGAGCTCTTTCCTGGGATGCCTGTGTAACCTTTCCTGGTGTCAGCTTTCCTTCAACCTTGCAGGATCTTAGCAGCAAATAAAATATTGTGGAGTGACTTCATTCATTGCCTTTTACCTCTGGGAGTCTACGGTGAATTTGTCTTGAGTCTTTAAAGACTGTGTTCTTGGTGGATGGATGGAGAACAGGTGTACTAAGCTCACCCTGTTTTCCTTTATGTGCTTTATCCTACAGCTGAAAGTGTTCAGCTTGGAGATGTATGTCAACATCTCAAACCACGAAAATCTGACAGGTTGGGAATCACACACGCTCCCAGAATAATCAGTTAGCCATAGTGATTATGTATGTGCTGCGGCTGGGAAAGGGACTTACAGGGACAGACTTTGGGAAACACAGATGGTCTTCTAGCACTCAATCAAAAGCACAGCATTTCATTTTGGCTAGCAGAGCAAGCATTGAAGAAGGAAGTCGTTTTAATGAAGGCCTAGGCTTCCGAGAGTGTGACCAAGTAGTGAGTCCAGAGCCTTGGCCCAATGCATCACGTGATTTACTCTGGTTTTGTCCAAGAGAGTACACAGTCGGAAATGGAGTCTTACCAGGAAGGATGGCACAAAATAACTTTAAAATGTTTCTTTTAACCTCTTTCAGCTATCCTTCATTCTTGTGCAAAAACAAATGGATTAGCCTAAGGCACTGGCACTTTCTGTTTTAACCTCCTTTGACTTTGCACTGGAATGAAATAGATACACCTGAAAAGTGGTTTCAGAGGATATTTCTGCCCCATAACCATTATTGGCTGAAGTTTAACACAGCTTGCTGTCCACACTGTGCATGGGAAGCTCTCCTGGACAGGCTGGCCTTCTGTCAATGCTCAGGTCCTTCTTGCTAAGCAGGCATCATGAAAGTGGGTGACAGAGTTAGGGTTCAGAAGATGGGGAGTTTCTTTGTCTCCAAATCACCAGCAAAGCTGGGGCTTAACCAAGAGTGTGACCATCCCTTTAGCTTCCAGTGAGCTACAGATGTGTGTCAATAACAGGGATTTGTGTGTGAGAGTGAGCTGGGCTCTTGCAAATGGAAATGGAAATAAACAGCTGTAAGTAAATCTTGGCCGAATGCAAAATAACGCAAGAGTGCTCAGAAAACCCTGCTTAGAGATCATGTATTTCCTTCCATCAAAAACTAGAGGAGATGCAATGGGTCCTTTAGATACTTTTTTGCCAAATTTAGCTTTAAAACTACTTTATCTGAATTAGAAGGAGTCTTTGCTTTCACAGCAGGGCAGCGCTTGCCTGGCTGTCAGTCAATGGGCTGTGTTGATCTGGAGGGGTGAGAAAAGAAAGGAAAACAAGGATGACTCTAAGCCTCCAAGATCAGCTCAGTCTTCAGTATAAAAGATAGGAGCCTGTTCTGATCCTGCTCAGGTGATCTCCAGGTCACAGAAGCCACCCATATTGTTCATCTTGAAATTGAGCTGGTTGTGAGGATGTACTGTATTTGAGGAGAAGCAGAAAGCCATCACCCTTACAGTATTTAGAGTCCTCTAGATAAATTTAAATGTCTGGACAAATAATTTTGATTTCCAAATAAAATAATACAGAGATTTTTCTAGAGTGAATCATCTTTCATGTTTACTAAGGTCAAACATATTTGCCTGACTCCCCTCTGATCATCAGTTTGGACAGTATATTTGTTTCGAAGGGGAACACTAACAATTTCATTTAGAACTAACCAGAATGAATGTAAGAATTAATTACTTAAAAATTTTAGATGGGAGCACTCGTATTGAGTATAACAAAATGAAAACTAACATCAGTTCTACCTTCACATACTTTCAATGAAATGCCTTCATAAGTCATTGAGCACAGCCATTGACCACCTTCTTGTCGTGGTCTTTTGTCTATTTTTCTTAAATATTAACAGACTCTACCAATACTTCAAAAATCCACAACCTTTCATTCATTGCTTCATGAGTGTCAGTTTTCAGGTATGCTCGACTAATATGACAGCATTGCAGCTGTGCAAAAGAAGATGGTTAAAAATAGCTCTAGTGCTACACCCACAAATAACCGTTTGCTCATCACCTCCACATCCAGCATGACAGCACCAGGTTGACCGCATCATTTCAATGCCAGATGCCTTGTGCAAGCACATGCTTGTGCTGAATGAGGAATAGAGTCCTGAAGGAGAGGGAATTCCACAGATGAGGGTGGGTATTGCACTGCAGAAGAATGATAGGAGTGATTTGTGCAGGGAAGATGCCAGAGATTGGCGCTTGGCAGAGAACAAAGATGGACACACAGAGGTGGAGAAGGCAATATCCACCTACCACAGGAAAGGTCTGCTGGGGAAAAGGATGGCCAGAGCTGAGGTGCTGGGGTTTTAGATAGATCCCCCATAGGCCTCAGGCCTTAGACAACTTCAGGATGTAAAGCTTCTTGTCAAGGTGGTTTAGTGTCTCACAAGTCTGTGACAGAGGAGGGACATGAAATTGTCCTTCCCTAGGCTGAGTTTAGCCTCAATAACCACCAGACCATCCTCCCTCTCTACAAGAGCTAACAGTGATTTCTTGCTTGCCAGCACTATTAAGTAATTGAAGTTTTTAGCAGATGTTCACATACTAGCATCAAGAATGTTCACATACATGTAGAAACATATACAGGTAAGAGAATTGTGTTCATTTCATTGCTTGGATATTACACCCTTTTGATGGGCAAATTATTTGGCTTGAGGGAGTTTTTTGTGTGTTTCCTGCCCCTATTGCTCACTGTTCAGGGCATGCCAAAGCTACCACACTGTTTAAAATACTAAAACTTTGAGAGCTGCGTGACTTATATCTAATGATCTAGCTAATGATCTAACAAATAGATCGTTAAAAAACCTGCTGTACACATTTGTGTTAGAGGAGATGGAAACTGCAAGCATGATCATTTGCATTTTTTGTTTTGTCTGAATTGAAAGTATTCCCCCTCCTCCCTCCTCCACTTTAAACACCAAAGAAAAAAACAACATATTATTGTCCAGGTATTAGAGAATAAGGGAAGTTAGCTTCTGGTCAAAACCTGCTTAAAAGATTTATGTCATCAAATACATAAAGACGGAGCTCGGGGCAAGAAAATGATAAGTTGTAGGAAAGGGTTGGTTGTAAGAAAGAGTTAACACATTTATTATAGCTCTAGGGAAAGGTGTATTTTACATTCTTATCGGACCAGCTGTTAAACTATAAAGACACAAAATTTTGCATCTGGTTTTGCAAACCCAGACAGAGTCACGTGAATGGCGCAATACTAAGTTGATCAGATCTATGTTTTAACTATAAAATGCCTTGTTATATTAGATATAAAACTGAGGAGTCTGGTCATTATGGCCTAGACACAACCGTGATATTTCAGCTTGTATTAATTTTGTTGTCAAAGATACAGCTGTTGAAGGAAATATTTTGAATTTTTAGTACCATCTGGTGTGCTGAAAGAAGAAGAAGTGCTTTAAATGTTGGCATAAATCCATTTTCTAAGTGGGTAATATTGGTGCTATGAGAAAGGGGTTGTCAGAGTAGGAGATGAGAGGAGTTGTTAATCAGGGCTGTTTTCATCATTCTATTGCACTACAAACCCTGCCTTACCTCGATTAAAACAAACATGTTTATGACTCTTGCAGGGTTCTCAGAATGGCTCATCATTACTAAATACATTTGCATTATGAAATGGTTTTTTTGGGGTTTGGCATTTAGCTATGCTGGGAAATGATGGGCTTGAGGATCGCACAATGCAAGGAGCAGAGGAAGCCAAGACCTTACACTGAGGCAGCGATAGCAGCCTCCTCGTGGGGCTGAGTCCCTGCTTGACAGCCCTTCTGTAGTGCATGTACCTCTGTTTGCTCCTCCACACTGTTGATGCAAGCAAAATTCTTACTGATTGTGAGATCAATCTTTGCTGTACAATTACCTCAGAGAGAAATAACTGAGCTTCTGGAGGAATGTTAGATGAGTGTCTGTAGTTCATATGTAATGTCTCCTACCCAGTAGTCATTCTTATTGTGATGACTTGGGTTAGAGGAAAAGCAGCAACTCTGATGCAATAATGCATTTCCACATGGGAGTCCTGAAATCTTCATTCACGGAGCCTCCAGCAAAACTATGAGCATTAAGACAATCTTAAAACCACAGAAACTGAAGGTGACAAAAATCAGGCTATTTGTTCCAGGGCAAAAAATGAGATGAAAAGTCCCACATAAAGACGTTTTCATACAGACAACAGAAGTCCTTTTGGAGGCAAAACACAGACCTTGGTATCCAGGTGCTTAAATCTGTGGAGTTGATGTTTTAAGTGTTTTTTCAGAAAGGGAGATTTTGCAGTTACAGGCTGTCAGTATTTCTCAAATCCTACAGAGTTTTGGGGAAAAGCTGCTGTAAACCTATAGAGGCCAGGAATTATGCGTGGAGACGGCAACTCCACTGTGGGCTGCATGTCTGTCTGTCCTGCAGGACATTCAGAAGTGGTGTCACACAAAGCGGTGGGAGTGACTGAGAGCCAACTGCTTTGCTGTCAAAAAAATCAATATACTTTTTTGGAAGAATGGTGCAAAAATAATTTTCTTTCCATAAACTACTGGGTTTGTACAACATCACCTTCTTGCACCATTAATCTCATCAAACTATTATATTATTTTTTTCTGAAATACTACTAAAACCTGTTAGTATCATCTCTTGTTATTCTACAAATGATTCTTTGTACAGACAACTGGTTTCCTGAGAGACATCGACTTATATCCTGCCTCTCTGTGGGATACTTTCTCCTTCACCAACACTGGGCTGTAAGTTAAGTTTATTGAGTCTACAGTACTGAAGACCTTCAACACTTCATGGTCAGCATATATTTTAGGTTTCCCTTCTATTCCCCTCTTCTACAAAGCCATACTTTATATACGCATCCTTCTCACACCAATCTCTATGACGGCGGCAGAGATGTTTTGAATACCATTTTTAATGAACATTACAACTGGATGCTCTGACTCTCAGTGCTCAGCACAATTTAAAGTCTGCCCAAATGAGAGCTGCACCACCACACCACAAAGTGGAAATCAAGTCCAGGAACTGAAAACAGGGCTGAGACTTGTCATAATTATCTCTGCTTGGAAAAGTACTTGGTTTTGCTCTGGCATTTTGTAGCAGCAGGAGACCATCCTGTGATGATATGCCCTTCCACCAACATTATCACTTAATTCCCTTCTTTTTGAAGGTTTTTATTGGGATTGTGTGCAGCTGGTTTTTATCAGTCCCTTCTTATTAGAGTTTCTAAGAATTCTGATTAAGTTAGAGCCTGTTTCAGCTGCTGCTTAAGGAGATTGAACATTTTGCCCCCACCCTTCTCAGTCTGCTTTCTCAACAGCTTTCAAAACATTATGTGCAGTATTATGAATTTCCTTCTGTCATTTATGGGTAAATATATGCATAAATTTCTCTCTGTTGGAGGCATTTGTCTTATTCTCAGGGGCTTAATTGTTTCTTTCTTCTTCCCCATCTCTTAATTTCTTAAAATGTGTCTACTTTGTATGATAGTAAAAAAATGCATGGGAGTAAATTTAAGCTCTGAGACTTTTATGTAGCCCAGTGTTGGAAGGGGATGAGTAATGCTAAGCACTACCTGAGAGCAGGCCACTCACAGTACCTTGCAGGATTTTCCATGGTTCTTCCCTCATTGGCTGACTGCGAGTTTTCAGGGATTTAGCATGAAACAGTTCTTTGGGAAAAGGGTGTCTCCTTTCCTAAATAGTCATTCAGTTATTCTGTAAAGAATTTCAGACACCTTTTTTGTGTTATTTCCCTGCTGAACAGTTTTGATCTCCCTCTTCTTGGAAGTTTCTATGATTCTGCTTGTTGCTGTGGTTGAAACCAAGTTCGAGGGATCCCGGTTGCAAGGCTACCACCTCCTGGGGCTTGAGCTTGGACACATTCACAATGTTCTGCAAACCTCCTCCTCTTATTCTAGAAGCAAAGAGATTGAGTGGCAGGAAGAGGGACAAGGCACAGGGAGATGTGGGTTGCCAGAGGCAGAGGGGGGATGACAACAGTTGCGTCAGGTCTCCAGCTCCCAAGGAACACTGGTGAATGCTATGATGCATCTGCACTTCTGGTAGCTTTTCAAGCATACACTGACAGACTCTGGGCAAACCAGACAGTTTGTGACACTGAGAACATAGCTCCAGAGTTATGGGGTTAGAAGAGCAGAGGATGTTGCCTTGATGGCAGGAGGGCTGTGGCTGAGTGAAAATGTGAAAGGAAAATCTTTGCAAGTGTTGAAGAGAGGATCTTAGAAAGCTGGTTGAGTGGGAGCAGGGACATAAATCCTAGATGGGTCCTTTCTGTAGGTTTTGAGCATTTCCAAAGCCTCTTTGCTTTAAATAGTAACTGTAAATAAATAAAAAATGCAGTTATTTTGTTGATTTCCTGAGGTAATTATAGGGATAAGAAAAGTAATTTCAGTCTGATAGACTTTAGACTTCTGCGTTTATACTGGTTTGGTTTCTTAACCTCATCCCTTAGACAGGTTTCAGGAAATGTAATTTATTTTCTCCAGAAACAGCCTCCTGATTGCTTAGTATGGTGTGGCCTTGTTTTCAGCATCTTTTACAGATGAGACAAATGCCACAGAGTTAGACATCCCGTAAAGCTTTTTGAAGCATTCTGCCCAGACCTTAAGAAGATGGTTTGAAACCTAGTTGGCTCCTGCATTGGGTGAATTTTGCCTGAATCCAGGAGCAAGTTCACTGTTAAAATGCCTGAAGAATTCATTCACCAATAAATTTCAAATGTTGTTTCCTTGTAATAACATAAACATTATTTCTGTTACTGTTTGCTTTTGGGGCAATGAGAGTTAATAACAACAAATATGGAGGTAGTAAAAAAAAAAGGAGAAAAACATTTGAGAAATAGCATAATTATTAATTATGTGGTGTGATGGAGCCTATAGGCCTCAACCCAGCTGTTTTCTGCTCTATAAATGCTGTATACTGCATAACAATTCTACTAGCTTATTGGGGGAAAAGATTGAATTAAGGAGAGAACAGGTTGCTGAAAAGGCAATGCAGAACCATCATAAGGTTCTTGTTTTATATACTGTTTATGGTTTCATTAAGTGATCCATGTAGTGAGTAATGTCTTGGACTTATACAGGTTAGCTAATCAGTCTTACACAGCAAATGTGTTATACAGAGAATACACATTGCGTCCAAGTTAGGGGATACAATCATGGAGCCTGAGGTTCTCTAACCTTTTAGGCCACATTTGGGGTACATAACTTTCAGTAATCTAATTGCACCTGCCTTTTTTCCCCAAACAGGAGTTTACCTCTTTTTTTAAGATAATGCTGTAAACATCTCAGTGTTAACTACACTGCTTTCATTTTCATATTGGATTGCTCCTCCCACTTCCACATTCCTGTGCAGTTTCCACTAAGAATAATGGAAACTGTGTAATACTCAATTTAGAGTTACTTTTCCAAACCCATCTCGTTAAAATAGATCAGAAATTTGCTAAAGCAAGCCTGAAATTTTCCCACTTCCAAAAGGAAAAATGTGACCCTTGAGAACATCAACGTATTTGTGGCTAGGATGCTTGTTGTGCTGATTCAGCCATCATCATTTTATGCTGCCATCAGTTGCCTGATCACACAGGCCAACACTGAACTCAGCAACATCCCCTCAGAAGTCTTCCTTCAAACAGTCCTGCCATAGGTTCCCATGGGCCCAGCTCCTCCACAGCCCACTGTGGTGCCACCATCACCTGCTGGACATAACAGACAGAGATGGCTCCCTCAGTGGCCCTTCACATGGAAGGACACCACCATGAGAGCTCAGCAAGATGCAACCAGCCCCAACAAAAGCCACACCCAACAGGAAGCTCCTCCAACTGACCAGCTCCTGGTTAATATAATCCTGGCCTCACCCCACCCCAACCACAACCGCCTGGGTAAGGGCAAAGCCACCAAGACACAGGTGGGCCAGGTTCTGCCTCTGGATTATGAAGCCAACAGGGAAACCAAAACCTTCTGCTAGGTTGTGACTCACTCACAGGTCAACTCAAACTTGAGGCCCACAACTCAGGCTCCAGCACTTCAATGTTCTAGGGCAAAGTCTGTGGCAGGACTTTATTTTCAACAATAGAGTAGTTCAATGAAAAATCAATTTACCTATGACCAATAATTTTTTTAAAAAGTCAGACCTGTAATGCTATCATATCTATGCTGTGCAATATTTCCTTGTCTAATCTAATTTCATCCTCAGTGATCTGGTGCAAGGTGTCTGAAGTGACTAGTGAAACTCATCTGCTCGGAAAATCCCAATCCTTGTTTTAATAAGCAGTCAACAAAGTTGTAGTAGGGAAGTGATGATTTTCAGAAGTCACTTACAATTCCTTGTGGAGGATGTACACTTCACAAACTAGTGCCCACAAACACATTCCACATAAATATGAGAAAAAACTTCTTTACGGTGAGGGTTACAGAGCACTGGAACAGAGGTTGTGGAGTATCCTTCTCTAGAGAGGTTAAAAATCCACCTGGATGCATTCCTGTGTGACCTGATCTAGGAGATCCTACTCTGGTAGGGGGATTGGACTAAATGATCATTCAAAGTCCCTTCCAATCCCTGGCATTCTGTGATTCTGTGATTCTGCCCTCAGCCAATTACCTTATTTTTGTTTCACTTATTTATTGTAGCATCAGAAGTTCTTCATTCATGCAGCAGAGTAAATGTCTTGAAGAGCCTGGGATGATGATAAGACCACTGGGAGAATCCTACAAAAGATAAAAAACACACAAGCATGGCTTATTTTACTGGTACAAAAATAAAAAGTTGAGGAGAGCCTGGGGGTGAGCTGAGGGAAGAGAAGGGAAGCTTACCAAGCAAGGCAGAGATTTGATGGACTGATGTTTCACTTAACTGAGCAAATGAATGTTGTTTTTAACAAAAGAATTAGTTATGTTTCTGATAATATCACTATCTGCTAATTGAGTTAAATTGTATTAAGTAAAAGTTAATTCGTAGCGAATTGTCTCTGCTGTTTGCAGCAGGAATATGGTTCGGTTCCAATCAAGGTGCCCACAGAGAAACGCAGGCAGCAAAAGGGACTCGCAGCAAACACTGTGAGGTTTGTACTTTGTTGCCATAACATGCTTTCTGCTCCTTGCAGCCTTTTGCAGCTAAGGTCGTTAGATGATATTTATAATGCATGATAAACTTTATTTTTCCACCTGAGTAGCTTTGGATTTTCTGCTGCTAAAACCAAAGACAGACCATAGATACAGGACTAATTTACTAACTGGATGTTTATTCTCCCTCCATCTTGTTTTACTTTGCTATCAAAACATATTTTGTTTCTGCTAATCTAGAAAATTAAGCAGTAGTAATCTAAGGCTATTTGCCCTGAATGAAACTATTCACACGGAGATTTAATATGCTATAACTTATATAAATTGACTTCACACCTTCAGTGGATTGATTTATTTAACTTTCCTGAGTGCCCCTGTGTAGGCAGCCCAAACTGTTTCATTAGTAAAATGAGGACTGCCCTTCAAGTTGTATCTCTTACAGCTATTCTCAGCCCCTATCCTGCTCTTTTTCATTACTCTGAAAATTTAAAAGCTTGCAAGGGGCCTGAGGCCAGCTTTTGTCCACTGCTGTGGACTATACTTCAGACCCAGCCTTTATTTCACCCCCATAGAAGCTTTGCTTCCACCTCTGCTTCTGCAACACCTCGTCCTCCCACCTAGCAGATTTGCAGTCAGGCCTCACGGCACAGGGCGGCACCAGGATGTCTTCTAACATTACCCACGCACCTCCATTTTTCTTCTTTCCCTTTCTGACAAATTTTCTGCTTCTTTATGGTCCTATCTTAATTTGGTATTTTTCCTGCAATCATTCCCAAGGAGGATTCTCTCTATTTCCTATACCAACTGACCCTGTAAATCAAAAGCCCTCATGTAGGAAATGCATGAGTGCCCCCTCTTGTCTGCTCTCAAGTAAAACAGCTCCATCACCTCCTCCATGGAGGAAGAGAAGAATAAAATAATTTTGCATTTCTTTACAGGCTGAAATAAAAGAAAATAGAGACGTTCAGAGCCTCATAAATATAGATGTGTGCACATGCTTGCAGACTGAAAGGCTGTACTGTTCTTTTTTTTTTTTTGGTGAGGAGGGGGGTCAGAAGTACAGGCACCCTTATTATTAAATGAGCATTAGGTTTTCTGCCTACTCTACATTCTTCATTGTTTTCTCTGCAGACAGAGAAATACTTTTGGTATTGCTTTGATCAGAGAGACCACAGATAATAAAATATTCCCTTTTTTCTCAGCCCTGCTTGAACTTTAGGATTCACTTTTCCTTGAAATAGGATCTTCAAAATGGTTGCACTGTGATATGAAGTCTGATTTCCCAGCTAGTCAGATCCATAAATATTAACATTCTCACAGCCCCTCTAGAATAATTTAGGAAAAGAAAATACCTCTATCCTTTTGAAACATCCTAGGTGATGAGAATGTAAGCGTCAAATGGAGGCTACACAAAAGAACTACCAGGAGGACAGTTCCACCCACAGTTACTGTAGCTGTGCTGTCATCTTCAGGATGTCTGTAGAGCTAGCACGGCTGCTGGCAGGGTGCTGTGCTGTGGGGTGGGTCTGCACAGAGAAGGCTGCGGGGTAGGATCCGTGGGAAAGTGGATCCATGAAATGATCTGTATGTTCAGGGATAGCCCCCACCTGGGAAACCATCAGTTCCTTGCAGCTAGACAAACCTGGAGGCTTGGACATGAAAATCTAATCTGTGGGTTTACGTATTTCCCCATAAAAAGCCCCGAAAGGTTTTCATATCTTAAATTGCAGGTCTGCAACACAGCTTGCTTTTTTCTCTCTCTCTTTGCCTTGTTTTCGTTCTCCTGCACAGCTTTTGGTTTGCTGGCTGGAAAGTGACCCCGGAGACAAAGTTAATCTTATTTCAGGAACTGTGCCCACAAAACAGGGAGATGACTGTTGAGTTCTGGGTAATATTAAAGAAAAACAAAACACAGTACAGCATTAAAGTCCTTCTGAGGGCAGTGCTTGCAAGCAGGGCCACGCTGACTGTTACAGAGAATAAAGGCTCTGATTTATCTGGGTAACATGCAAGCCAAGTACTATGTTATCCTGCTAGCACATCTAGATGTCAGGACTGTGTCTCTACCATCTAATCCATATGGCACTGTGCCTGGCCTAATTAGCTCCATTTCTTTAATTAGGCCAGGCAAGATGCTGTGCTGATGTGGCCGTGCTGCTCTGGGACCTTGGCGAGTGTCTCTGCAGGGCATGACACTGTGCCTCATGGACCTGTCAGCTCCCTGGGGTTTGAGATCCCACCCTGCACTGTGTGGGATGTGGTAGGTGCACTCATGGTGTTTGTTCAGCGTTCAGCCCTTGCTGAATCCCCAGAGCTGGTCAGTGACAGAGGCGCTTGTGTGCTTTGTTCATGCTGGAGTCCTCTCCTAGGGAAATGAATGATCCTGTAGCATTTGGTGGGCCCAGCTCTGCAGAAAGCATGTTTCAGGGCTTTGTTTTATTAATCTCCAAGTAATTGACTCTTGAGTCACAGTTTCTCTCTCCTGGGCAGATTCCACTGAGGAGAGAGTTCATGCCTTGCTCCTATTATAATTGAGTTTAAAAGTCAGTCAGCCATGAAACCTGAGTGCACCAGAAATGGGGCTTGATGAGTCCCAGAGGATGGAGAAGGGATGTCTCTCCCAGGCTCACCAGCACACAGGGTGGGCTGACACCAACCTCCTTCTCCTCTGTCTTGCCCAAGCCATCAGGTGATGAGATTCACTTATCTCTGATCAAGTCCCATTTTTCATTCAAGCCCCTCAATGCTAACTTTTAAAATTATTATTTTCTTTGAAGCTTTGGGATATTTTTGCTTTTCTAGGATACTGTTCCCAGATGAGACTACACTGTATTGCCTCAGATCTCTGCCAGAAAGGATTACAGAGGTTTCAAAGGAAATGTGCAGAAACCATGTGGCTGAAACAGAATAAATTATGCTTAAAATCAAGGAAATGTCCTAATAAGTGAGAAATGCACCAATTTCTCTGAGAACGTTTTTCCCTGCCTCTACCACCTGTATTTATTCTTGTTTACTTTACTATGTTGTACAACAGCTGGTTCTTCCACATGAAAAGGTTTGCAAAAAGACCAAAGTTTTAAGGGATTTTTAGAATTTCTGAATTTTTTTAACTTCAGAGTACTTTAGTAAAATGTGCAGGTGTATGTCTTTGTCTGTACAACAAGAAAACATGATTCCGGAGCAGCTGTTAGAATTGCAAGCCCTCCCTGACGAACTACAGATTGAGCATTTCACCCAGTCATCAAGCAGATCACCAAGTGTTGGCAGAAGTGTTCCCACCTTGAACCAGTGAAGTGAAATGTGTCCTTGCCCTCAGTTGCAACACCCTCCCAAAGAGGAGGAGCATTTCTAATTTTTTGTCTCCCCAGAGCCATATGTCAGGTGAATCTGCAAACTCGAGTGGTGTACCTTGGCTCCTCGCTTTGCAATGAGCTTGTCCCTTACTTAGCAATGCCTCTCACCTGCACATACGTGTGCTCCAGCCACATGAAATACTTCTGGTTTGCTAACTTTAGGCTATTCTTTTTTTACCAGTTTCCCCGTGGAAACTCTCAAATAAAAGCCCTACTTGAAAAGCCTTTCCCAGAATCTCAGAAAACCTGGTCCAACCAGATTTTTACACTTTCCTTCTCAAAACACAGCTATTAATCAAATATCTGATGGGATCTTCATCCCCTTCAAATCCTTCTGGAGAAAAGGCATTTCCACCAGTTTCAGGCAGGAAAGTATGTCTTAGATTAAAGTTTATCTGAAGAGGCAGAAGGTCTTTTTCTACACCATTGTTCTGTTTACTGAATTTTCCTCTTCTGAGTCTGGTTTCTTAAATTTGCCATGTACTCACACTATCTAACCATACCTGGAGTTCACTGTCTTCTGAACTTCCCTCGAGAACTGTGGTAGTCACCATAATAACATTCATGAGATGAGATCATCTGGCCTATTATGGAAGAAATAAGTAATTCCACAGGAATTTTATTGTCATTTATCATGCATTTATGTCTGCTTATTTGAGAGTTTATCTGGATAATGAATTGTATCCCTTAGGCATTCCATAATAGTTCTTATTTTAGTAACAGTATATCTTCGGTGCATTTCTAATACCAAAAAGTCCTTGTCAAGCAAAATGATCAAAACTGAACATAGTTTCCTCAGTGTAATTTAGCCCAAATTTGAATTCCTTTCTAGCTATGTATTTTAATTGTGTAAACTAGGGACTCTAAACAATTTTCCAGCGTTAATGGAAAGCACGACAGATTTTCCCAGTGCTGAAAAATGCAAATCTCATCAGCCTTTGCTTGGCTCCCAGACTTACCATATTTTGATGCATATTTTTCCTTAAAGCTCTGTCATACAACATGCATATCACTGCCTCTCACAAAACCAGGATCTCACTGTCCTGGTTTTGGTTTGTAAATATGTAGCTTGTTTTTTGTAGTTCATGAGTAAGCTAAAGCTACCATATTGTAACGTGTGATCCCCAGTCGTCTGGTCTGTGTTTTTAAAGAGACTGAGCTTTTTCTCACGGAAGACTCATGCATTTGAAATCACTGAGTCAAAATGAATCATGAGCCTGTTCTCACTGCTCCCTGTCCATCGTGCAGTGCTAACTACTGTGCCTAGTTAGGGCTCTTATGCCGCTGAGATCACACGTGACCAATGTTACCCCATGTCACTTCACACACTGCAACCTATTGTCTCCCCGTGCTTACCCCCACAGCAGCCGCAGTCATGCCTTCCCCATGGCCACATGGATTGTTTTCCTTCGGACTCCAATAACGAGCCAATTAGAGCAGGATTAGCCTCTGGGAAATGAAACCAGTTACTCCCCCTCTGCCAGGATGAGGACCTTACATGATCTGCCTGAACATTTTTATTTCCTTCCTTTGTTTCTCCTGCAATCCAGTGGATCCCTTCTTTTTTAACTTGTGTAGCAGTGAGCATCTATCAAGTGTTTCACTTGTTAACTTACTGCCAGAAGAATGCTTTGTAGCATCTTCTCAGGGTACAGACAAGTTTGGTGTCCGGTAAGGCTGGAAGGCAAACAGACAACACCCCCTACCCCCAAAAAAATCTCTGCCTGACTCTGCGCTGAGTTTCCACACAGGAACAGCCTAGCTTTCCTCCCTGGCTGAAGCCCTTGTTTCACTCCACAAGCAATTGGGGAAGAATCACTGTGGAGTTCCTTTTTTCTAAACACCAGCATGCCAGTGTTTAGACAAGGGGACTACACTTCTGCTCACAGTTTTCATTTCCTGGATTAAGACGGAAAAAAATGTAGTTTGCCAATATAAATTATTTTTGGCCTTGTTTTCTTTTAAAAGGTAAGCAAATTCAAAATATCAACCAGCCTGCTGTGCCTAGAATTTAATGGGTCAGCACCAGCTCCTTACCATCCCATCCAACCCTCACCCCAACCCCCGGAAAACCCAATCCCCCTCCTGTTGTCCAGGCTGGTCTTGGGGGTCTTTGTCCCAATGTTCCATCATTTGGGCTGGAAGATCCTTGGGGTTATGAACTGTCCAAATTTAGTTTCCCATGAACCTTCATAGCCCCAGGAGTGTCAGCTGAGACTAGGAGCAGCAGCTACAGGATAGGAACGGAAAGAGCCAGGAAGACATTCCAGCTGTAAGCACAGCTGTCTGAGGTCTCCTTGCACCCCCTACTGCTGCCCCAAGCCATGCAGTGGCTTCTCCATCACATTTAGGACTTCTGCACTCATGTTATGTATGAGATGCATCATGCAAGTTTTGCTGCAGAGCCACAACAATCAATAAGCAAGAAGAGAAGGCAGAGCACGAGAACAAAATCTGCTTGCAAATGAGATTGTGAGGAATTGCAAGAAAAAGCCCTGGAAGGACCCTGAGGCCTGGCTGTGGACCCCTTTTTGGTGATTCCTCTGAGCCCTAGAGAATGTGGATCTTGTTTCCAAACAAATCACTGCAACAGTAGTACTAAAGAAACCTGGCTGTAATGTGGGACTTGAATTATGCAAACAGCATAACAGAAGAGTTTTAGATTAAGAGAATCACAGCAGGGAATTTAGCAAGCAAGACTACTGAGAAATTCATTGGTTCTCAAATCTGGAAATGCAGCTTCTGCTTTTAGCTTTTCTACCTGCTGTCTGCTCTGCAAGGAGCTGGCAGGTTTAACTGAATGCTCTGGGTGCTTTGCCTGGTACCATGCTCTGAATTGCACACTCATGAATCTTCTTTTTCTGAACTGCAAAACATGTCCTATATTTTAATGTTAATAAAGCAATATCCGTTGACAGGGAATGAGATGTTCATGTCAGGTGGAGCCAGTAAGGGAGACAAATGTAGAGATGTGCACGCAGAAAACATTCAGGCAGCCGCCAAGCACCGCTTAATCAACTACGATGATGGCTTTGTGCATGATGTTCAACAGTGCTAGTGCCCAGTGTGGCTCTCCCCACCAAAGAGCTCCCAGCCGTCCAGGCTGGACTCACCATGCATCAGGCTCTTCTCAGCATCCTCCTCCTGGCAGGGGGGCTGTGATTAACAGCCTGGCCAGGCTGGGCCGTGGGCCTCTTGATAAATTCAGTGCTTTAGAACAAAGCCATCATTCTCCAGAGTAGTTGAATGTGCTGTAATGAACTGAAATAAGGTAGAATGTAAAGGCAGGGAGATACAGGCACTCTGCTGGAAAGCAAAGTCATTAAAAATAATGAGCAGTCTTTCACTTCCTTCTTTTTATTAACTTTCTGCAGAGGACAACCTGGCACTTTATTTTTAACACAGTCTTCACTTTACTAATATCCGTTAGACAGATGGCTAAAATTTTTCCAAAACATGCCCCACAATATTTAGAAAAACAGTTTAACAAAAAAAAAAAAAAAGGAAAACTGACGCCCCTCACCCCACCAATTCTTCTCCTCTGTAGTCCTCAGCCGATTTTTTTTTCAGTAGCTCAACAACTCCTGCCACGCTCTGTGGTGATAGCATGAAAAGCAGTGCACAAAGGTGCCACCTCTAGCAGAGCTTGAAGCATGTGTATACTAACCATGAGTAACAATTAGTAAAAATCTGAATGACCGGTTTTGCAAGCTCTTCCTTGGGACAGAGGCGTGTCGGAAACCACTGACAGAACCCTGGCATCCCGATTCAGGCCTGGTAAATCAGCCCTGCCCTGCAGTGCAGGGGTAACACGGGTGACAGGATTCACCAAGCGTTGCACAGCTTGGGCTGCTTTTGAAATGGCTGCTCAGGCACATCTCCCTGGCCCTTGGAAAGGTCTGCTCGCCAGAAACCAGGCTGTTAATTGCTCTAGCAGCTCTCTCTTCCCCTATAACCACAGAAAGCTTCAGCTCCTGCTCAGAACCAGGTCTGATCCTGCCCCTTTCCCTGGAACAATGCCACCCTCAGGCTCTTCTGCCCACACCAGCTGCCTAGGCTTGTAAGGCAGAGATTGCCCTTTGGAGACATTGAGGTACTGTGTATGGTGAAGATTAAGCTTAGTTACAAGCAACATTTAAGTATGTCTTTACTATAATCAGACATGTGGCTCAAATCGTTGCCCCAGGTCTTAAGAGCTGTCGAGTAGGATTTAGGCTTCTAATTTACACTCATAACTTGTCTTTGTTACAGCTTTAAACTCAATTTTTTCATTACTGCGTTTCCACCACCCGAGCTGGGGCCTCCTGGGCTGCTAAAACCCAAAGCAGCTCCCTGGGCCCCCTTGGATGAGATGAGTCCCTGCTGCTCCCCAAGCTGGGGTCTCAATTTCTGCCACTTCCGTCCCTGCACCCACACACAACGCCTCTGTGCTTGGATAGGAAAAATCTGCAACGAGGCCAGAAATGAAAATTTGAATGAAGGAAAGGTGTGAGATAAACTGAATGTAACATCAAAATGAATAAGCAACACATTCGCATTAGGCTTGAGAAGGAGGTGGGTGGGGAGGGAGAAGGAACTGGCTGGAGATGGAGAGTACTATGGCACAGCCCTGCACTGCCTGCTGGCTGCAGCCCAAAGAGCCGGGAAAGCCTCAGAGGTTTGGGTATGGGGGGCAAGCGGAGCCATGGGTAGCACATTAGTGCTCTCCAGGTCTGCTCAGAAGCATACAGCTGAATTTGGCATCAGCAGAATACATTGGCCTTGCAGCCACAGGCTGCACCCAAAGAGCATGCTTTAGAAGCACCTTGGCAAAGCAGCTGTATGGTGATTTGGGGATTGTGGTATAACGGTCTAAAAATTGTGTATAACTTGCACGGTCTTTGTGCTTTCCCTTGTGCAAGAGTTTGAAGAAGTGACTGAAATGCTGCACGTCCCCTCAGACTTTGGCCCAAAAACTGAAGTGGAATAATTAGTGGTAACAGAAATCCAGAGGATTTCAACTATTTTTTATGTTGCTTTGACACGTCAGTTCCTCTGTACCTTACAGACCCTGGGTTGTGTCTCACATCAGTTAACTCATGATGAAACAACGGCGACTCTTAGTCTCCCTCTTCTGACACATTTGTGAGCAGACTGTGATTTCTGCTTACTCAAAGCTCTTGCCGGCACTTAGCAGAAGGAATAAGCCATAATGCAAGAGAAAACTATTTTAAAAACATAGGTTGAGGACACATCTGTCTTTCTGTGATGCGCATTTGTGGCTGTGGTAGCTTGGACATCCTTGTCAGTGGCAGGTCTGGTCTAAGTAACCCCCTGCCAAGCTTGCATCCCTGACCCAAGACCCCTCGCATGCCCCTGCTGGCACCAGCAAGAGGTGACGTTGGCCACAAGCATGTGCTGCTGCTTTCCAGTAAGGCGGCACACAGGTAATGCCAAGACCAGCAACCCCTAACAATGGCCCATGACATTTCTTAGCCTGCTTCATGGACCCATGGCATCTGTTAAGTATTTATAGTCTTTTTTATCTCTTGCAAGAGGAGGCTGAGGTTCTTGTTGTTGGGAGCTGGAGGGATGGGGCATTTACAGTCACAGCTCAGCTCCTAACAAACTCAAAGCATGTGATGAATGAGGATGGCTCTCAAGACATTGTTTTCCAGCCCAGCTTGTTTGCAATCCTTCTCCAACATTAAACCCGTGTATTCCTGCAGAAAAATTCCCGTACTTGTCCCCATGTTTTGTACAACAGAATTAACACAGCATTTTGCTACGTGACCACAGTGCAGCTTCCCATTGCTCACAATAGCCATGTTAGTCTAGATTTACATGGCTGTCATGATGACTTAACACTGATCACCTGATAGCAGAATAAATATTTAATTCTGGGTTGGTTGCAAATATTTGCACTTGAGCTGTGTTTCTCAGTTGTAACTGATAAAATGCATGCTGTCGTTTCTGTCGAGAAAGGTCTAGTGACTTTTTCAGGTTACCTTCTAGTGGGATTTCCCTCTGAGTTTGCTGTCCGTACTCTGGCTAGTTTTACAGCCACTTCCAGTAGCAGCAGAATGGACAAGACCATACACAATAGGTCTGCATTTCATATCAGATATTCAGTTTTCTAAGTTATGTAGTGTTTTGGATTTCCTATTTGTATCTGTATTTATGCACACAGCTATATGTAAAGATTATGTCTGTCCTGGTTGGAACTGAATCAAATTTCCAAAAATCTTGAACTTTTCATGAACAGCATGAAACAGCAGAGCCTTTGTTTCAGTCGGTTCACTACGGAAGGCCAGAGGAAATTCAGTTAATGGAAGAATTTTCATTGTGCTTATGTATCATGATATATTAGTCCTCTTCCTTCTGTTCTACAAATTGCTGTGGGCCATGCTGGTATACAAGGTATGCACCAGCTGAGGATTTGTTTTTATAAATCCCTTTTGGGTTTGCACTCCAGCAGGGCCCGTGCCAGTGACTATCTCTGACAGCCCAAAAGAGATATAAACTGTAATTGATTGTGCCCCTGAGAGCTTTTTTCCCTGTTTGTCTCTGTGTGTGTGTGTGTGTGCAAGAGAGAGAGATCATCTTTTATCTTTTGCCAAAAGTGGCTTTAATCCAGCTCTGAGCTTTTCTTCTTCATGCATGTTCCCAAATGCTGCAACATTTTGTGTTTTCAGGGTGGGATCAGCACAAGGCAGCCTTCAGAGAACATCTTGCTCCAGAAATTTCAGAAAGCAGCTTTTTTTCTTTAGAAGAGAGGCGAGGGAGGCATCAGAAGTGATGACAGATCTCGATTCTAAAGATTCGGAGTGAATGGCACTGATGCACACCAGGCTCTGTGCCATGCCAAAGGGCTCCGGCAGCGGGGCTCTGTCAGACCCTGCTGAGGCAGTTAGAGAGGTCACAGCTTCCCTCCTTTTTTCCCCCGGACTTTGCCTTCCTTTACCAGAGGTCCCCATCCCAGTAGGGGGTACTGTGGAATAGAGGGGCCTGCACTTCACACCCAGCCTGCCAGCCAGCGAGGAGGAGGCTGGTCTCTTCACTGGGCTGCAAAACACAGTGGAAGAAAGTGAATCACTTTCCCCACTGCCACATCTCCCCCAGAGACCATGGGGCCTGGAGAGATGTGCTGTTCCTCAGCCCATGCCTGTTCCCTTCACCATTGCTCTCCAGGGCGTGGAGGCTGCAGTTATGTTCTGGCTGGCAAAATCAGCTCATACATCCCCCAGAACTGTAGCTGTGCTCTGCTTCTGCTCTAATTAGCAATTTCCAGCCTGAGCAGACCTGTGCAGATAGAAACTGATACAATGATTAATGTCCACTGGAAGTGAATAGACTATGTATCATGATGTCCACGAGGAGGAATAATGGTCAAAAAATATTTGACCACACTTTCAGATAAAGCAGTGACACGGAACTCAGGAGATGCATGTCTTTTCCTGATTCTGGTCCAATTTGACTCCATAGTTGTCTTAAAAACTCATAAATTGAGTAATTACAAATCACACACTCTCTTAGTGCCTGTGAATTAGAATCATAGGATGGCTCAGATTGGAAGGGATCTTGAAAGGTCATCTGGTACAATCTTTTGTGGGAAAGGGAAATTAGATGAGATTATCTAGCACCCTGTCCACTTGCATCCTGAAAACCTCTAGTGATGGGGACTCTGCCATATTTTTAGGAAGGTTGTTCCAAGGAATGACTGCTTTCACTGCAAAAAAGTTTATTCTTTTTATCAAGACGAAACCTCTCCTGGTGCAACTTGCACCTGTCATCCCTTGTCTTTTCTTTGTGTCTCTGTGTGAAAAAGAAGCTTCCATCCTCTTTGTATCTGCTCTTTAAGTACTGGAATACTGTGTTAAGGTCCTTCCTGAGCCATCTCTTCTGAGGAGAAGAGACAGCTCATGGGAAACCTCATCACAGTATTCTTTTCTTAAAGAAAATACCAAACTCTTGCAGTCTTTCCTCAATGAGCAGGTTCTACAGCACTTTGATCATCTTCATGGCCCTTCTTCGGGCTTTGTCTAGTTTGTATGCATCCTTTTTTCAATTGTGGGGACCAGAACCGGACATAGAACTCCAGGTGCAGCCTGATAAACATTACATAGAGTAGAGTGATCATGTATCTCTGCTAGTAATGCCCTGTTGATGCAGGCCAGAATCCAACACTGCTTATTATTCACCAGAACTCCCAGGTCCTTTTCAGTAAGGCAGCTCCCCAGCCACATAGATCCCAGTCTGTACTGGAGTCTTTGGTTATTTTGTCCCAGATGCAGGACCTCATACATGTCTTTGTTAAAACTTCATGGTATTCTTGCTAGCCCCCTCTTCCAGACTGTCCAAGATGGTTCTTCACATTGACATATCTGTCTCACCACCTAGTTTAGTGACACCAGCAAACTTGGTAAGAGTATTTTCAATCTGATCATCCAGACGATCTAGGGAGAATTTGAATAGGAGTATTAGGAGTTGTTTCCCATGTAGAGAAGTATTCAGACTTTCATTTTAGTCTGAAGCTAAAGAGACCATTTTACTTCAGTCTTAGAAAGTTCATGGAGCAGATCCTCCTGGAAACTGTTTCAAAGGATACAAGAGATGGGAAAGTGGTTGGGAACAGTTAGAGTGGGTTTGCCAGAGGCAGTGACCAACCTGATAGCCTTCTGTGATGAGATGGCTGGCAGCTGGACAAGGGGACAGCAGGATATATGGTTTATTTTGACTTTAGGAAGTGTTTCCATAGTATCCTTATAGCCAAACTGGTGAGACACGGGCAAGAGTCTTGGACTACAGGATAGTCTTGGACTACAGCAAGACTAAGGATGGTGAGCAACAGGGCAAAGTCCATCTGGTGTCTGGTTAATAGTGGCGTCCTCAGAGATCAACACTGGAACCAACACAGTTCAATATCTTTATCAAAAATCTGGACAACAGGATGAGGTGCACTTTCAGTGGTTTTCCAAAAATCAAATTCCTTTCTATTCAGTACTTGTGAAACCAAGTTTGGCTTACATTGTCTAATTTTGGTCCTTTCCAGTACAAGAGTCATTGACAAAGTGGAGCAAGTGCAGTAGAAGGCCAAGCAAGCTGGTCAGCAGTTAGAGCACAAGGTGTATGAAGAGAGGTTGGGAAAGCTGGACTTGTTCAGTCCAGAGAAGAGACACCTTTGGGGCGGGGCCACCTTGCTGTCTACAAAAATTTAATGGGTGATACAGAGAAGAAGAAACCATATGCTTTTTTATAAGTGTATAAGGCAGCAGACCCAAATTGCAACACAGGAAATTCCATTTGATAGTAAGAATTGAACTTTTTCCCCACTATGAGAGTGGTCAAACACTGGAAGAAGGTGCACAGAGGCTGTGGAATCTCCATTGCTGGAGATGTTCAAAACTCAACTATATGAAGAGATCCTGAGCAACTTGATCTAGTTGGCTTTCTATTTGGAAAGCCAAGTGAGAATGGAGGGTGGTCCTCTGCATTTTCTGTGCTGTTTTTCATTCATAGCTTCCTGATTTTTCCCCCTCATTGCTGTATAGGGCCAACAACCAGTCCCTGTGGGGTCTGACTAGAAAAATGAGTCATCCAAGGTTGTTTCCACTTCTACACCTTCATTTTTGTTGCTTCTGCTAACAAAAAAACACGACTGTGTTAAATTCCCTGCAGAAACCTAAATAAGCTTTACCAGTCTTAAAACTTTTATCAACCATATTTGTTAAAATAGCTTGAAAAATGATACCAGGTGAGCCTGACAAGAGCTGTTTTCCATAAAACCAGATCAACTGGCATTGCTGATAGCATTCTCCTGCAAAGAGAACTTTTTATCAGTAACTGATGCTTTTCCCAGGACTGATAGTAAGTTCAGAAGCCTGCTGTCAGATCTCTGTATTAATGCCTTTAAAATAATGGCACACAAATGAGCTTTCTTACAGGCCTCTGGAAACATAAGCCAAAACTTTCCCAGTTGGGTGCCAAAGATCGCACATTTAAATAATGTTTGCAAAGGCCCTGGGAATGGCAGATGCTTAAAATTAGGTCATGTTTATTTATATTTTGAACATGGATTTAGGCATCTAGCTTCTTATTTGAAAATTATACAAGTGTGAACAGCCCACTTCCAGACATGCACCGTTATGCTTGTGATCATTTGCTTTGCTTATATGTAAAAATCTGCTAAATGTGGGTGTAGACAGCAGGAACTCACTCAGCGTGGCCATACCAGCAGGGTTTCCTCCACTCCCAGGTGTCAAACACAGCATCAGACAACAGCAGAGGTGTGGAACCATGTACTACAGGAAGATGCATCTGTGGGGGAATTTGCTAAGGAGCAGGTCTGGGATGGAGACTACATGGTGTTGAGGAAAGAGACATGAGGAGGGAGAGAAACCCCTAAAGTTAGAATTAAAGTGGGAAAATTCTAAGTCCCACCAAGTCCTACTAAACTATTGCTGCTGAGGACAAGGCTGTCCCTGAGTTCAAACCATCTCACGTGCTGCCACTTACGCTGCCATCAAAGTGTGCTTTTCTAACTGGCTGCATCCTGTCTCCCAGGGTAGGAGCTAAACATTGCCACAGCAAATCCAGCTGAATCTCATGTAGTACTAAAAATTACAAGTGCATTGCAATCAGCCTTTGTTGGTCCTGGCTAAAATCCACAGGAAAGAAATTCGCAGCAAATGTCTTTGCAGCACTGAGAGCAGGAGGTGAGATTTTGAAGATGATCTAAGCACACGCCTCAGCACAGCTGATTTTCTTGGGCTGGCTGCTGTGCTCACATGGGTGCACCATGTCTGATAGCCAAACAAGCTGGTTCAAAACAAGCTGGGTGTCTCCACACAGCCTTGCTTTATCACACAAGCTTTGCATTTAACATGGACTCCTGAATGCATAAGTAATTTTTAAGTGGTATTTCTGGCCAGAATTGGAAAATATTTAGACACCAAATTCATATTTAAATGACTAAGAATTCGATGTCTAAACTCCTTTGAAAATCTGGTCCTATGGCTTTCAAGTCTTAGCCAAAGGACTCGTCAAATCTTGCCATCTATTGATAGAAACCCATGGCTACAGTTGGGAATGTATTTGTACAATTTTTTTCAGGCACCTGAATGGCTGGAGTCATTCAGTCTATGAAAATCATCTCCCGCCTTCACTGAAATGAATAACTAGCATTTACAGAATATTTCTATTGTCCCTTGACAGGCTGAAAAAGGGCCTTGCTTCCTTTATTGTTTCTAAAACAATAGGACACAGAGAAGCAACTGTTTCTAATATTGGACAATACATTTACCTCCCCAAAGACAAGCGTTATTTGAAGTGTGATGCCTGCTCCATCTCCAGTGCCAGTCTGAGAGCATGATTTTTTTACAGTTCAGGCCTCTTCCAATCTCAGCTTGGTTGCTCAAAAAAGCAAATGGCCAAAACTGTTCATAGTTTAAAAAGTCTAATAAACTATCTGGGGGCTAAGAGTAGGGAAGGTAATTTATAGCCATCCTTTGCTTCTGGAGCCTCAGTTCTTCCCCATCATGTTTGTTTCCAGCCTTGCCTCTGGAGATCATGTATCTGCTCTACAGTGGCCACCTTTCCTATGCCTAATTTACCAGGCCATTTTTTTCATTATTAATTCAGAAATAAAAGAATTTATGGACCATAAGACCTCACACAAAAAAATACAGAGAGAGGGAGGGGAAGCAATCTGGCAAATAGATGGATTAGAAGCAATAAAAGTGCTTTTCCTTCTCCATCATCTAGGGAACTTGTGACTCTTAATGTGGGAGGACTGAAACTTGCTATGTAGTCCTGAAGTTAATTTAAAATACAATCAACAAAGTACTTGAAAGAATGAACCTCTGCCAAATGAGTAAGCCATTAAAATATGCCCAAAGTATATTATATAAGCAGAGTTTAATGCAACTGATGGTAAGAAAATACTTGGAGTCGCTGAGTCTGTATGTACCAGAAATCAAAGTGTCATGTAATTAGAACTATTTTGTCACCATCTTGTGGGACATTAGGGTAACATCTGGCATGGTCCTGATTTCAGCTTGTGGGTTCGCTGTGTGCTGAAGAAAATGATTAGGAAAGGATTGCTCTAAATATTACACTGGTGTCAGTGCACTTGATACTGTAAAATGAGTATTTTTGAGCAGCTGCAGTTTTACTGTGCTGCGGAGCAACCCTTCCCATTTGCAGGCCAAATATTTCTCCTAAAGGCTGAATGCAGATTCTTCTAAAAGTTGGCACAACATAAACAGTTATGTCTCTTCAGAGAATGTCTCTGCTTCATCCATCGGATTTCAAATGGTTTTCTTAAGCCCTAATTTACTACTTCAAGCTCAGAAACTCTGCCTAGTCCGAAGATGCTTGAGAAATACACTCCCTCCCTCCATCAGTCCACACAGTTGGTGTCTGATGCAAACTTTTCTGGGTAAATGTGAACCAGATGTTCCCCAGTCCTGACTGGTGAACTTCTGTCCTGGGTTTCTACCCTGAGCCAGTGTGAGTCTGTCAGAGAGTTGCACTGCGACAAGGGGCCGTCTGGGTAAGTGCACTGCTCCAGACTCCTGCTTGCAGAGCTGTCATAGTGCTCCTCCCTCGCTGCCCATGTTCAAAATACAGAGCATGCTTTTTCCAGGGCCGCTGTGCAGCAGCCAGCACAGCAAAACAGATTTGTAGCAAATGAATGCACCACACTGTGGGTTTCTAAGAGAGGTGTCAAGCCTGCATGGGCTCAGTTTGGCAATCCGGCTGTGCCAGCTCTGCTCTTGGACACCTTGCAGCCAACCCTCCTGCTTCTGCATTAGCCAAGGACATTGTATCTGAAAGTTCTGTTGATAGAGAAATTTGGAGTCAGATTGTATTTCTCGACTGTTAATAAAATTTCCCCTGGAATAAATGTGGAGGAGCTGGCGCCGCTTTATGTTATTCAAAACCACAAATTTCCTCTCCCTCGCAATCTGCCAGAGTTACAGACTCTTTTGCAACTTCTTAAAAATTCAAGATGTTTTCCTCAAGTAAGCATACCCCTCCTTCAAAATGCACCCAGGGAAAAGTAATGATCCAATTTAGCATTGCTGCTAATGAGGAGCTGGAATGGTGATCGTGACCCAGTGCGACTAGCCCCATGCATGGGAATACATTACCAAGTGTTTCAACCCTGCATCTCCCCTGCCTGGCAGTGTTAAAGGGATTTGCAGCTGATATTGATAGCAATTATATTCTGCGACAGAAGTGAAGGGCATAAGCTATGTGCAAGAGGAATGAGGAGGGTCTCTTCACACTCAGCCTCAGGCCTGCTCCAAGGACGATAAATTAAACAGTGCTGGGGTATAGCATGACCTCTGCCTTGCTGGCTGTGGTGTTAAATTGTCACCATGTTTCTTGGTGCTGTTTTGGTCTGCACTGCTCTGCAGACAGTGTGTGGACACGTTCCAGAGCAGCACATAGAGTCATAGAATGTATTGGGTTGGAAGGGACCTCTAAAGGTCATCTAGTCCAACCCCCCTACAATAAGCAGGGACATCTCTAACTAGGTCAGGTTGCTCAGAGCCCCATCAAGCCTGACCTTGAATGTCTCCAGGGATGGGGCCTCCCCCACCTCTCTGAGCAACTTGTTCCAGTGATCAACCACCCTCATATTAAAGAACTTTTTCCTAATATCCAATCCAAATCTACCCTTTTCTAGTTTAAAACCATTGCCTCTCATCCTATCACTACAAACCCTTGCAAAAAGTTCTACCCCTGCCTTCTTATAGGCCTCTTTCAGGTACTGGAAATGCCAGAGGCTCTCTGCAGCAAGAGGGATCCCTGCCTCAGAGCAGGAATTTATAGCTGTAGACATATGGAGGTGAACTGTGTTGTGTCGCTACTTAGTAGGGTTTATGTAGCTGCGAAGGCAAGATTTTATTTGATGCCTGGCAAGACCCGTTTAATATTTCTTGTCGCATTTTTGTATTAAGAATTACCTTTGACTTCAGTGCAGGTATGCAGGGAGCTGGATGTAAAATCATCAGACAGATTATTTCACAGTTTTTAACAGTTTTTTCTCACCTTATGTCTTTCATTGTACAGCCTGTTACAGCCCTCCTACCCTAAGGCCTCTGGTTGTATAGGAGATTATAAAATAGACTGCTGATGTCAGCTGGTGCCTCTTGTTATTATGGTAATGAACTTGTGAACTTTGTTACAGGTGACAAATACTAAGAACAGCCAAGAACCCTAAACCATATAATTGCAGATTTGAAGAGGATGTCTTTCATATTTGATTTGTCTTACCATTTCCCCTAGCGTGAAAGACAGGTGCTCCTGAACTTCAGCAGGAAAGAAGGAGATCTGTCCTGAGCAGGAGAGAGCAGATACCCCAGGGCTGAGCCTTGGAGGTGCCCTCCTATGTCATGTAAGCAACAGCTGCACACAGAATGCCCAGGCTTCTTAATGGCACCCACAGAAAGAAATAGGGCTCGGTTATGAGATTGACAGAAGGTGCTTCTGAGGACCCAGCTGCCATATTGCCTCTAGGTAATGCTAAGATATGAGTTCTACACTGACCACTGAAGTCCATGCTGTATAGAAGCAGCTCTCTCCTTCATGGCTCACGGACAAACCCTTTTCTGATGACAAAGGATCAACACAGTATCACTAGATCAAGGACTGGGTCAATCAGGTGAGTGTGGAAAACTGAATCACTTCTCAGTCAAACAAGTAGGGGGTTTATATATGCAAGGAAGACTCTTTGACATGCTCTATAATATGGCAACTAGGAGCATGCTCTTTTTAGGAGGTAGATGTAGGTTTGAGACTCTCATCTCCTAGTTGCAGCTATGTAGGGATGACAGTCTGTTGTCCTGCATGCCAAGAGATCATTTTAATGTCTTCGTATCTAATATTCCAATATTTTTAGCTCACACTTGGCATGGCACTGGTCATGTTGTTCAGTTTGGGTTCATATGGTAAAGGCAGTGTGAATTAGCAGCACAGGATACAACTAGATAGAGCTTTAGAGCAAAATATGCTCACAGATGTACATGAAATTTCTACTTTCAGAGTAATTCTTGTGTGGCAATGGGGAATTTAACTGGCAACATTTTTAATTAAAAAGTTTAAACAGCAACTCCCAATTAAAAAACCCACAAGATTTACTGTGTAACACCATTTCTCCTCTTTTCCTATTAGCAGTAATGTATGGTGAAGAACAACCACATGTTTTGTCCTGGCCAAAATACTAGAGGAAGACACATGGCCAGGAAAAAAAGTCAAAAAATGCCCCAGCCTGAGGTTTCATACACAGGGAACTGGATCCCCACACTAGATCCTTGCACCAGCGCAGAATTACTGGGATTCAGTGGAGGGCTAGAAATGCACCCTGATATGGTGACGTGTGGGATCAGAGCCAGAAGTCTTTTATTGTACTGAACGGTGGTTGCACCAATTCACAAAAAAAGAAAAAAAAGAAGAAAAACCCAAACCAAAACACTTTGCCAAGTTGCTTCTTATGTTTGTGCCAACTTCTGCCTTCTGACATGGAAAATGCCACAGGCTTGGTGAGGAGTGTGGATGTTGGGGGATGGGTAGAAATATTTAAATATGGAGTTACTTGAATGTGTGTTTCTAGGGCAATAATATTAAAATATGCTACCTCACTTTTTTTAGCAAGTAAAGCAGAAAAACAAAATTGAAGAACTAATTTCTCCCAAAGTAGGTTGTTTTGGTTAGAAAATACAGGCTCATCCAAAAGACATGAAACAGTATTTGTAGTGTGTGGAACAAAACACAGAGGAAAAAAAAAAAAGGTGCTGTACAGAATGGAATTGCCTGTAGATACATTTTAAATTAAAATTTTATGATTCTTACAGCAGTAACGACACAACACTGATAACAAAGGTGGGGTTTTCATTTGAGTATGTGCTAGGTAAGATTTTCAGGTAGCCAGAAGCTTGTTTCCATTTTAGAGATAAAGCCCTTCCTGTACTTCTGCTTAAACAGGGGGGTAAGTAACTTTTGGAATCAGTGCCCCAGAGTTTATTTCCTTCACTGCTTTGAAAATATTCTGAATGTTGAATTTCATATGAAGCAATGCTGTCGACAGCTGGCCAGGCAAACACATTGCAGGAAAGTGTACTTCAAAGAAAATCTCCCTCTTGTGCCTGCCTATCTACATTCTCCACAAATTCAGCTCAAAATAATCTCTCTGAGTAAGTATTTGGCAGCATAATATGAAAAATATACCTGGCTACATAAGAAAGAGCAGCAATGAATCTCTAACCCTGGCATGGAAGAGAGGACTTTAGAAGCAAAATAATTTTTTTATTTTCTTTTTTTTTTACTGTGCACTTTCTAGTACTGCTTTTATGTTAGCACACAGGTTGTGTGTTTTCTATTTGAGGTAACAACTACGAAGTTACTCCACATTTCCCTCTCTCAGAAGTTACAAGCAGGAATTTAGTTAAGGAACTGGGGACAGTGTTACTTTTCTAGCAAGAGTAGTGATTAACCTAAGACAGAAAAATAATCATTGAAGGGCAAAAGAGTTCTTAGTTCAATACCTTGTAAACCCTGATTAAAGGGGCTACTTGTGGCAGCTTTATTAGTCCTGTCTGAGTTGCAGACCTTCTAGGAACACAAATACAAGCAGGACTGCTGTTTTCTTTACTGAAGTGTTAAGTAAATGTTTTTACAACAAGCCTTTTCTGCAAGATATTTTAAATACAAATCATCAAAAAGAAACTTCCTGCCTTCTGATTTTACAAGCACAAATTTCAGTTTGTGTCCTGTGCATTTTTAATTCTGCCTGTTTCCAGAGGAACATCGAAAAAATCCTGGGGAATGAAGAACTGACCATGAATGTCATTGCCACAATCAGTGAATGACTGCCAGAGACAGCTAAAGTGCAAAAAAGGATTTCATCCCACCAGGCGTAAATATATGCTGCTGCTATGAATCACTCCAACCTTTTGCATATAGAAAATTCATGAGCTCTCCTTGAATGTTTCTGGCTTCTGTAAATCATACTGTAAAATAAGTCCATACCGTGCTTTCAAAAAGAGTCTTTCAGTATTCATAAATGCAGGGTTTTGCTTTCCAAAGCAAAATAGTAATGGTGTGCAAGACAGAAATAACTTGTTTTATTTCAGCTACTCGGAGAGAGAGTAATTCTCTAACATTTACAGCACGGGTTCTCCCTGCTGCATGCTTTGTTTAATTATACAAATAAGATTTGAAAAACACATGTGGACAAGAAGATTCTGTTGCAGGAACAGAGATAAAATACATGCACAGATTAAAGAAGGAAATATTTGTTTATTAAAAAGGAAAAGGTTCTGGACGACAGCACAGAGTCAGACATGAGACAGATGAGTGTATGCACAGCTGTTCATGTTTAAAGGCAGAATATAGACGTAAATACAGTTAGATCTTTGCTCAGCTCTGCTGCTACAGTATTTTTATACAGTCGATTCAAAGGAATATCTGTCATAACTGAGCACAAGGAGAAATTTATCAGAAACAGAGCACAGATTCCTTCTCTAAAGCCAGGATAAACAAAGCCCAGAAAAGCCTCTCAAGCTATGGTTTTGCAAAATAAACTTAATAATTGTGCAAAAGGAAACCACCTTCCGTGGATGAGAAAACTAAAAGTCAGATTCAACTCCAAGTCAGATAGCTTATTCTTCTGTTTGAATAAAACACCAGTAATTTTCCCCTGCTACCATCATATCTTCCTGCTCTGTTTGAGGGAAAGACTATCACAAAGCAGGAGTGCACTTTAAAAGCAATACATTACTTTTTCCATGATCTATGCAGGCTGCTTCCAAAGCACATCAGAGGCTGATGAAGCCTCCCTCAAAGTTTATTTTAATCCATAGATACGATGAGACCATCTTGAAAAATCATAAATGGTCAGGAAAAGATGGACAAGTGCTACAGGAGAGCAAATCAGGCCTTGTAAGAGAGACCATGAGCTGATCCAGAGGGTACAAAGGCTTCCCCCAGGTTGCCACTCTCTAGCCTGGAGGATATTATCTCATATCAGCTTTGCAATGCTGACCTCCAGTCCTACTTTTTCCTGTGTTGAGGAAGATAACGTAACTGTTCTACACATGAGTAAGTAAAAACGGACTTAAGTGCAGCCTTTGGCATTTCATGGCTCAAGTACTCCCCTCCAAAACTAGAAATATGGAAGTGTATTGTATTATAAAAGTTAATTTTTGGAAAAGGCTCTGGCGATCTTCTTTGGAGTACAGTCGGACATTGTTTTAACTTATAAATAAAGCCAAAATGGATTACTATGAAAGCTCTACTGCAATGTTCATATATAATGCTCATTTTATTTTCACATTTAAATATTCAACTATCTTGCTTCAAAACTATTTTGTACATGCTTTTCCCATTCTTGAGTTTTTAAGTTAGGGTTAAAAATATTGCAGCGTATTTCTGTTCCACTTCTAATTCAAGTTCAGTTCTGATAGGCACAGAAAACCTATTTTCAGGCATCTATTTGTTTCTTCATGGAAACAATAAAAACCAATCCCTCACACTCCTCACTAAGCTTACATAAAGCCCTGCACAACATAGAAAGCACCTGCCAGATAGTAATATTTTATTCAAATTCTGAATTTCTCAGGGATCTCATGTGTCGCTACCTTAAAACTACAAAGACATAAACATCCTCCTTGTTAATGTCTAACTTTTACTTAAAATAATCGACAAAGCTGAGAAATTATGCTAAATATATTCCAGGTTACAGGAGAGGAAGATAAACCCCAAAGCTTTCTCTCATCTTTTTGAGTGTGTCTTAGCTATTACAGCCTTTCAGGTAGATAAGAAAAATACATGACCATCCATCAGAAATCTTCATAGACACAAATACTGAAATCATACAGTTACAATGCTTCCCATGAATGTGGGATTTGCCGATTGTACAACACATTTATGTGTCCAGGATCAAACGCCTGGACATATTCTGCTCCTCGCTACAGGAAGAGTGGCACAACAGACCATGTCAGGATGAAATCAGCTAGGACGAAGACCTGCTAGTGGACCCAGAACCAGGGTTTCCAGCTCCCCTGCTACCTCCCAGATATAATCTTTGAGGAAATACAGCTAGAAGACATCCAGATTATATCTTCATCAACAGATGTCACAGGTGCTGCCACATGGCAAGTACACCATTTCATAGGACACCAAGTGGCATTTTGTTAGATAAATGTGAGCAACAAGGTTTTTTGCAGCCACTCCATCTTTGGCATTCAATATTCAGATAAGCACTTAATGTGTGTGGTGTGCATATATACAAGCAAGTGCTTTTTTGTCACCTAATATTTGATGCTGCCATTGACCTGATTGAAAATGTCCTAGAAGACATCTAACAAAAGTATTGTTACAACCATCTCTAACTATTATAATTTCCCACTATTTTTTTCCTGAATGCAATAGCAACAGGACATTTTAGCATTTCATTTCCTAAGCATCCACCAAAGCTGAAGAGCTGTGTGGCTGTGACCAGCTGTGGGCAGCTCGGCACACATAGACCCACAAGGTGGAGCTCGCAGCACTCTCATGGAGCACCTCGCCACTCTGGCAGGCATCCTGGCTGCCCAGTGTGATGGAAATCCACAGCAATGTCAATTAAAGGAGATCGAAACCTCATACTGCAAATATTACCCATGATTCTCACTTTACTGCATGGACCTTCTAACAAGTCAGCATCATCAAGTCTCCAGTTTCTTCAGAGCTTATCATCAGGGTCATGTTTTCCTTAAATTGCTCTCAGGATGAGAAACTAGCAAGTTGAAATAGGGTGATTTATTAAGGCCTTTTTCTCAACAAAATCAAAATCCCAACACAAGGAATTCACAAAATGCCAGAACACAAAAGTGCTTTATCCCTACACTAAGGCTGAAACCCCAAAGCAAGGATAAAAGAAAGAAAAGATGCAGAAAACTACAATACAATGCGCTGCTGTTTTATGCTCAAGTTGACATTTGACCACAGGGCTTGGTCTAACTATAGAAAATACATTTTTACTCAAAAATCACCACTACTGTCCAATAAAAACATGCTGTGTTGAATATTGGGTTAAAAGTAAATTTGGTAGAGGATTTTCAGAGTGATTGTGTGACAGCAGAGCTGAGTGCTTCCTAGTCCTCAACTGGAGTTTCAGGGCTGAAAAGAAAATGGTCCTCCTGGGGATGGAGGCAGACTGCGGTTCTCCTTCTGCTAAAGCAGTTGTCAAGGGACCATGCTGTAAAGGAATTTAGGACACGGAGGAGGAGGATTACTTCAGGTTTCTACATTATTTCAGTGAATGGTTTACAGGGCAACCCCCCAAGAAAGGTGTAGGTGAATATGGGGGGACAGCTGCAAAGAGCACACAAACATGGAGTTGGTACCTCTGAAGTAGGATTTGCTTTCATGGAAAATATTCCTATAACATGCTTGTGTGGCACTTATTACACTGTAAGTCAATGTCTATGACTGTGCAGAGGTATTAAGAATGTAGTTATTCTGTGCATAAACAAGCTGAAATGTTTTTGCAACATTTTGTACTAAGCATTAGATACAAAAAAAAGTACTCTGATATCATTCACACAAGCATATTTATTATATAAATATTTTATAAATTACAGGATTTTAATTATAAATGTAAACATTTCTAGGAAAATAATGTTTTATGTTCTTATTAATGTTTACAACTAATATAAGGCACATAGTGCAAAAATACATTTCTGATGCAGAGATCACAAAATAATTACCTACATGTGTTATCTAAAGTAGCTGCTTACACTTTTGTGGTACAGTATTGTTTGTAATCAATACATATTGCTAATCCATGGCTAACTCTTTGTGGGTAAAAATATGACATAGCTGCCATTTGATCTACCAATTGTACTGGCATGCAAAACAAATATTTGGTTTACAGAATACATATTGTCAGAAAAAGCATGTATAGTTATCTGCTACATAATGTATGTTATGCATGTAGAAAATTTTATTCTGAATACCTGAGAGTTGGCCCTGAAATGCCTTGTCTTTACATGCATAAATTTCTACAGTCCTGGACCTTAATAATACAAAACAACAAATCAAAGACCTAGATCACTTTTAAAATCTTGTAACTTTCATACACTTACTTCTCTGGAAGAAATAATTTTAACTAGCAGGTGTTAGGACTGTATTTACAAGCATTGAAAAATCCAACTGAGTCAAAGATCGACACCAAAAACACGCTGGGGCTTGATTCTGCCTCTGCCCAGGGTTTTCACTAAGGTTATTGAAAATTACATTGAATTGCAATTTAAGAGGGACGCACACTACAGCCTTTACTAATATGCCCTTGGCCAGAATAAAGGAGTAAGGTGTATATGGAAAGTGTTTAAGTAAACACAATCACACACAGGATGCTATGGCAAACAGAATACATTGCTTTTACAGTATACTTGGATGAGAGGCAGGGATTTAAAATCATATTTTCCAAGCAATTCATTTCCTTATTTTCTTTTGCTGTAACCACAACAAAACTAAGCCTAGGTGTTTAACGTGATATAGAGACTACAGAGCTTAAACCACACTTCTCCAGATTTCTGCTAGTATTTGAGCACCACAAAGAATATAATGAAAAAGGTGGGGAAAAAAAGCTTTTACTGACAGAGAAACACACAGATCAATAGAAACTACCTCAGGTGTGTTGGTTATATACTGTTCTGCTGTAAGTTGTTGATGGATAGTTCCTAAAAGGTTTCACAAAATTGGAAGTATTTTAAATTATTACCTGTCTTCTCTATATAGCAACAAATCTTTTCTTTCTATATTTTAGTACAGGTGATCAAGAAAACCAGTAGAGTATAAATTATACCAAATACTGGGGTAAAAAATTGCACTGATTAGTTGCAGGTAAAGTATTGCAATTACGGTACGATTTAGATTGTTTCCCATGGTAGTAACCTCAGTGCAATTTACTTGCTAATGTATAGTGTACATTGAAAGCCTCTCCATTAAAACCTGAAGGTCTATGAGTGTGATTTATGCACTTGCTACCCCACAAACAGATAATACATCCCTGAATAAACACTGAAGAAAACAGGAATTCTTAGTAGTGAACATTACAGTAACGAGTGTTACAGAGATGAAATAATTAAAATATATATACACAGCACCTACAATTTGCACATAAATGGCAGATGTCCCTGTTTTGATGCTCTTGGTACAACGATGTTCTCACTGTATTTGAAGTTGAAGACCAATAACTGTGTTAGGAATACATTTTCCACAAAAGCCTCCACATCTTCCGTATATTTTAGTACCATCCTGGGAATTAGACAAAGAGAACAGTCAATCAAGAAAAGCAATTGAAATCACAGTTGTACAAAAAGCTGCTTGTGTTTTGCACACCATAGACCTTTGACAAATCGTACCTCCAAATACTAAATCAAGAGAGAGCATAAAATTAGCAAAACAAACACAGAGATCCTTTATTAGTATCACTCTCTATGTCCTTTCCTGGTTTACTATCTCATGTTGTCTTAAACTGTGCATGCTTACTGCTCGCGCTCAGCTGGTGCTTTGGTTTGCCACACAAAGCAGGTTCTGTAAGGATCCTCTGTAGCAGGGTATCTTTAATAAAACTTTTTTTGGGGGTGTTGTGTTTATTTTTTAAAAAATGTATTATTAGCTATCTTCAAAACTTTTAATAAACTTGATTAATATAACAACAGACTCTTAAAATCAGTAAGATAAGGGTAGGTAAGCAGTGTTCATCTGGATTAGATTAATTGGTGTGATTAAACATAGTTTTTGCATTACATCTGCACCTCTGGAGGCATAATATTCCAAACTGTAAGAGCAGGTAAAGGAAAACAACACTGACTTACGTGGGATCTGTGTATGTCAGCAGTTGCATAGTTGCCTTGAGCAATCCACCTAACTGTGCTGGATAATCTCAGACCTGTACCAGCCAAATTAATGCTGAACTGTCCCTAACGTTAAAAAGAAAGAAAGAAAGAAAAAGGTTTAAATACAGAGTTGATAAACAGAGCTCAAAACGCTACAACACTTTGGTGTATCTGCACTTATCACTTAGGGTATATCTAGACATTAAATACTGAAAGGTGTGAGCTTCATCTTTGTTAGTTACACTGCATTATACCCTTTTTTTGGACGCTCATGATGTAAGACACACAACCACATTGTTCTGCAGTAAATAGCACCTGTGCATCAGCTATCTGTAGCATCTGTCTGTGGAGTCTGAATACAGAACTAACATCAGACAATTCAAATCGTTCTAGCCTCCTTTCTACATATTAGATTTTAATTTACAAAAAGTATGGACTTGCAATATGCAAGAATCAGGCTGGCTTTCTTGAAAGACCTTTTTTTTTTTTTTTAGTGGCTGAACTTTTGGGAAATTACATGGTCAGGACCTACTGCTATCTGGAAATTACAGACCAATCACTTCTTAGCCTTCTAATTCTCAAACTTCTGTAAGCACACTGTTCAAGCATTATAATCTTATAGTTTTCCATTTATTTTCCAGTATAACAAATAACATAATTGAACATGAACATAAGTGGAGCTTAAAATACATGAATTTATTGCTGAATGGCATGTTTTGTAATCCAAACTATTCAAAACAGTTTATTGATTCTAAAATATTTGCCTACACAAAAACATACTCTGAAAACTAGCTTTAAAACAGAGTAAGTTCATATGAGAATTAGGAATATATTAAAAGCAACAAACTGCCCTGCCTTAGTAAACAAACTGGGGTACAGCAAATTATTAAACTGCATTCACACAGAAGTGCAATTTGTCGGAAAGAAACATGAGCTCCACAAAGAGCCCAATGGTCAGTTTAGGCAGTGCTAAATCAGAACACTCCTACACACCTCCTACAATTCACTGAAGGCCTGAATTTCTGTCTTCAGACCCAGTTAAAAATGCCTAACTCAAAGATTTAGCAAAGATAACATTTCTATGATGTATGGTAGCTTCTGTGTTTTATCGTTCAATGTCATCATAGTCAGATATATTTTTTAATGTATGTATAAATATTTTTGTGGGTATATGTATGTTCATGTATAAAAACAGAGCACTCAGCTTTTATTCTTGTGATTCATTGAAATTCCTTCATTAAAATTAATATATAGTCTTATAATTAATATAAAATCTTATAAATTCATGTGAAGTCTTACATTGATATGGCAGATCTGTTTTGAGAACATTTCTGTGTAAAGTTGCTGTGTTTATAGCATTCATACATTCAGGATAAGCTAACATAAGCTCACATGGATAGGGTAGGTTGTTCTTCATGTACCCCAAAAGTGGAAGATTTCCATTTAATGAATAAAGCATCTGGAGGAAATTCATACAAATGATGTGGATGTTTTCCACAATTAACAGGCCCAAAATAACTTCACTCAGTGATTTTGCAAAAATAAATAAGCAGTGCTACGTACAATTATAGTGACAGCTTAACAGCTGTCTGATATGTCAGTGAGCATACTCAAGGCCAGGAACAGATCTGAAGGACTGAGAGTACAGGAATGGAGGTCTTTTCACTACATTGAAAGTGTTAGTTTCAGTGCAGATCTTATAGATGGAAATGTGACAATGCAAAATCATACAAGCAGAATGACTTCCCAACAGAAGTTACAGGTTGCAAAGAGATTTGTATTGTACTAAGCTCAAAGAGTTTGCAGGTTGAAGGTATCTAATACTGTAATGAATGCTAACAGCTTTACTGTCAGGGGTTAAGTCTGCCTAACTTAGGCACCTCATCTGGACCAAAGTTGTACATAAATTATCTCTAGCTGCCCTTGAATGCATCCACTCGCATAGCCTGTCCTAGGTTTAAGCACCTAGGCTAGATGGACTACAGGGATTCGCTTCCATACAAGTCTGAGCTAGCTGATCTTAACTCCATTTATAATCAGTGAAAAGAAATATGCATTTCCAGAAGACGATTGACCTTGTCCTAAGGTGGCTAATAAGGGTAAGATTAGCTGAACCGTTTTCTGGGGAGTCCCATTTCTGCCAACGGACTCCAAAGGCAGCCTAGGTTGACTAGGGCTGTATCTGCATTAGCAAGAAGGATACTGCAGTATGAGCAGATCTGTAGAGTGAAAATGTTGGGTCAGAGAACCCAATGTCTGTATGCAGTACACAGATTGGGGTTTTACTTTGAACTAACTCTCATAGACTGAATCCTCATTAGCAGTTAGAGTGCACTAAGACCCTCCTTCTGGAGCTCGTTGTTTGATTTAGTTTCATCCAGAAAGCATCCCGTTCATGTCTTTCAAGACTGCTCCGTGATGTGAGCCAACAAACAGTAAACTGGGACAACACAGAGATTAATTTAAAAAGCACCATCAAGCCAAACTAAAAGACCAATGTAGACACACCAGTGGATGTATAAATTTTAAATTAAACTGCTAAACACAATTGATTTCCTCCAGTAGCCTTAAAAAATATGAATCATCAGGAAAGAAACAGAGAAAAAATACGAAAAATTCCACAGGATTATAGAAAATGAAAGGCACTGGAGGAAAACAAAGATTGAGAGGGGATTAGGGGAAACAAAGCATGTCCAGAGGGAGGGGTAGCAATACATGAAATACATAGAAAGCTGTGTGTGTATGCACAGAGCCTAGAGGGAAAGCGTGGAGTAGACAATTTGAGGGAGAAACAGCGTATGGGGGGGTGGAGGGGTGGCAGCATGAGGATGACAGTGGATCAGGAGAGAAAAGAGTAAGAAAAAAATACTTATTGGTGTGGTATACATACTAGACAGAACAGGAGATTAGTTTAGAACCTTACATCTGTAAAGCAGTCACACAGATTTCCCGCACACACACCCCCCCCTTACACGCACATTTCAAGGGAATAAGAAATCATAAATACCTGTGGACATCTGGCAGCGCTGTAGCAATCTCCAGCTGTAGCAAATGGAACTGCTTTCCCAAGTATAGTCTGAGCAAAAAGAAAATCTGTGGCTAGAAAACAGAAAATGACTCAGCACTGAAACTGCTGCATTAGAAGTTCAGGTGAAAACAGTGCAAAAAGGCATTAACCTGGAGGGAGGCTGGTTTGTTTTGGGTGGGGTTTTTTTTGTGCTTTGGTTTTGGTTTGGTTTTTTTTAGAAACTGTTTTTTAAATAGTCCAGTTTGGCTATGTAAAATCAGTCCAACCTAAAAGCTCAGTTTCCTTTCTGAGATAAGGAGGGTGCCAGGAGGAGGATGGGTGTGAACTTGGACACAGCTTCAAGTGAGCTGTTTGTAGGCCAACTTGACACCTTCAGGCAGGGGACAGAAACCACTGCAAGATTCTCTGTTCATTTAGCATGTCTGCCAAGTCTGAGAAGGGACTACCAACAGCACAGGAAGGCTTTCCTGAGAGAAATATGCCAGGGACTAAAAGGAAATGGAACAATGGGAACAAAACCTTAGAAACTGAAGCTAGTTCACATATAAAATATGAATCTGTAAGATTCATGCCTCTTGACCATGTGAGACAAACAAGGGAATTAGTGGTCGTTTCTCTTTCATTTTTCATTTCTTTGAAGTTCCCATGGAATTCCTAAAGAAAATAGGAATTTTCCTTGCCCAAAAATAGCACAGCTGGGTGAGTCAAATGGTAATTTGGTAATCATGACCATGTGTAATTTAATAGAACCCTCACATTGGTATAATTGCCAAAATGCTTACTTTTAATTTGCATGGAAGCTACATCAAATCTTATTTTGCTAAAAACTGTGAAGCCAGCTGCAAGGTAATCATTTCGACAGGCACAGTCTTGCCTTCTGCTTCCATTGAAAGGACATTCATATGGATTCTGCAGCCTAGAGAACAGCAAAGATTTAGTTTTTCTTTTGACATTTTTCTATAACATCGTAGTGAAAAACAATTGCATTGCACTATGACACATAAAAAATACTGAACAGGAACTGAACAAGAAGCTCAGCTATTAATCTTAGCTCAACTGAAACATCAGTGTGGATTGAAGCCATTTCTACTAATGTCAAGACAGAAAACTTTATATAATCATTTAATAGAATTAACACAATTTCATCCTGGAAGTGTCCACATTTCTGCATGTGTGGTCTTATGCCACAGAAAAATCAAAGGAAAAAAAATCTAATCATCTGTTCTCATAAAAGGTAAGTATTATTTTGTTATTTTATTTTGGAAGGAATAAACGCAGTTTATAAAGTTACAGAACTACTTCTGTACCTGAATCCATATACTTCAGAAAAGTTGTCTGCTTCACCTTTTACCAATGTCAAATATTCTTTAGGATCCTCTAAGTGCATGCCCGAGCAGTAAATCTGGAAGAGAAAATACAACCCTTTAGCAAATTCTTTATTGGAAAAGTATTATTTCATAAAAATATGTGCTCATGAAAACTCATAAATATTAAGAGTACCTTTATCATCCTTCCCTTAACATTAAGTAGGTATTCACCATCCTTTCTAATCCTTTTTTTAATCTGGATATCTTTGCAGGTGGTAAGAATTTCACCTTCAAAATGAATCATAGAATCATATTAATATTTCATGAATAGAGCTTCATTTTAGGACTTACTTTTGCATAATTGTGTTCCAAATATATGTATAGCTTTTATACAAGCATTCTGGGAAAACACTAACTTCAGCTGAAAATTGTAGCTGTCACTTACATTCTTCCTCACGGCAGATCTTTCTGGCATCTGGTTTTAAATGTGGCAGGCACAGGTCACTGGATAAGCCATTTTCAGTCATACATTCTACAGTTCTCTCCTTTACCCCCACTCCACAAGACACTGAGCACTAGACATGGATAAGCCATCAAGAGTTATGTCAGCAAATTAGTCCTGGCATTCATTTATGTTTGAAGCAGCTATCAAAAATGAGCTTGCACATCTGTACTCACTTTGGTCCATTTCCCCACTCTCCAGGTAGCTGCTTGTGAACATCCTTTGATATTACATTTATAAATGTATGGGGATGGCTCTACCGGGCATTCTGGGTATGTTACAGTTTGAAGGCCATGGGCATGCTGATTTTTAACAGAATGGATTCCGACACAGTACGTGATCCTCTGCTGGTAACCAAACCCGCAGCTGGCTGAGCACTAAAATAAAATCCCCAAGCACAGGTGTTATTTCTGTGAAACAACCCTTCTACAGCACTGCAATTACAGATAGGTCAGCTCTGATCCTTGCTTTGGGAAGAGCCTGTCATCCAATGCGTGCCACCTTCGGGCTGGTACATCAGCATGCAGAAGTGAAGATCTACAATAGTTATGCATGCAAGGAAGGGAAGTCACACGCTGCCCTTTTCTCAGAGCTCACAGAGGTTCCAGACCCATTCACTCTCAGCTGCAGTACACACACAGACACACACGTAGGTAGTGCAGATGTGCAAGAGAAACAAGGCACTGATCCATCACTTCATTGAAGTCACGGAAATTATTTTTGTTTACTTCAGTGAGATCAGCTTGCAAGAGAGTTTCCTGGAAACCAGCAAAGGAATGCTGTGGTAGGGACACCCGTCCTCTAGCTGATATTCATAGGTTCCAGGGGGCTACCAGATGACTTCTAACAGTTACTACAATAAATCATGGCTGATTGAAAGGTTCATCATAGAGAAAGTTTAGACACCCATGTTCTGATGAAAATACATCTTGGGTCTTTTTTCTCTGCATACATTATATATGTTTTACAGCAAGATAATATTATTAAATATAAAGTTATATAAAAGATGTGTGAGCAGAATAATTACTTTACCTGTGACAGTTCTCCTGTGAGCACAACATATTTAGAGGGAGCTATCCTGCAGTTTTTGGTTGATGGGGGCTTTGTGTCAGGATCACAGAAACTTTCATCCACTTGGAGATGGTTTTCATCCACACACTTAACCTTGCGGTACATTTCCTTTCCTCTATATGATGCCGAGCACTGAGAGTTAGAAAAACAGTCACGGTTTTTATTCTTAAGCTAGTCATTTACAGACCAAAGTTATTTGCTGATTTCCACACACCAGTAAAACCTAGACAGCAACCACTTCTATGACATCTGTTGTCACTGTTGGACTGAATTACTCAATGAATCCAAATCTTCTATTTTCAAATTTCAGGTGCCTTCAACCAGCTAAAAAGCCAATAGTGTACAATGACATGGCATCCTGTTGTGTGAGACTATGAAGAAAATTAAAATGTCAGACCAAGAGAGAAAAAACTCTTCTCTATGAAAAGGAACGAGCCAAAAAAAGGATTTAAGTGGAACATGAAAGAAAAAAGTTGGTCTCGAAAACAAAACAAAAAGAATCCCTGGAATATCATGTACATGGTATTGCACCAATAAACAAAAAGAAAACAAAAAGAATCCATGGAATATTGTGTATGTGATATTACACTGATAAAACAAAAGAAAACAAAACTGCCTAATAATGAAGTCAGTGGCAGCTGTGTGCAGCAGTATCTGTTCAGCCTGTGCCTTTGCCCTCAGTGTCCTCAGACCCTCTCTCTGTGGCAAGGTGGTTGGATGGAAAGTCATTGCAGTTCTGCCAGGGCAGGATAAGACCCTTGCTGCTACCAGCATCCAGAAAAGTGAAGGTACAGGCTAAGTAATATATGTCAACAGCATGTCCCCAGCTACGGATGCTTAAACTAACCTGTTTGAACTTCCTGTGATAAAGACGGCAGGCTCAAATACACACAACTCCAGTCTCCACAGAGGCAATAATTAACCACACCACCTGCTACAGTCCCAAACTTAACTTCATGCGCATTTAGACCCAACAGTCAATTAGAAGACTCCTCAAAGTCTGATACAGAGATCAAGCCTATTGTTCAAATTTTATTATTATTGACTCAAGAAGCCAATTTGAGGTAAAAAAACCCCAGATACTGGACAGTAAAACAATAGGGAAACCTCTAACTTGATAAAGTCAGGTCTTGAAACTCTTGAAAATGGAGACTTCATAAATTCCCTGTGCAAATCCATTCAACTATCTGAATTGTCCTCATGGAGAAAAAGTTTTTCATAACATCCAGTTTGAACCGCTCTGTCTCCGTCTTACTCCCGTCGCTTTTTGTCTTCCTACCATGTGACACTGTGCAGAGCCTTGCTCTGTCCTCTTGGTAACTCCCTTGCTGTGGACTGGTATCAGGGGATGGAGTGTGGAATTGGCTGGTTTAATTTACAGAAACATCTGATCTTTTCATTGCATGGAACAGCTAAGATTATTAGGCACATAAGGAATAACCCAGTCATGCGGCAATGGGGATAGGCAGAAGAATTCTTTTCATTAAGCTTTACACATTAGTCTTGTAGACATTCTTCTCTGTAATATGAAAAGGCATATTTGGTAGGAGAATGCTGGCTGCTGCTGTCAGCCAGCCTCCCAGCTGCAAGCTGGCGAAGTGCTAGATCTGGAGATCTTTCTGCTATGCTGCGACTGGTGAGGCAGTACACGTGAGTACTCAAAGCTGCAGCAGCTGGGCAAAATATTGTGTGTTTGGTAGAGAACGTACTGCACCAGGAGAGGAACAAAGATGGATAAACACTTGAACTACTATTAATGCTAGATGTACAGGGAATCTAGTGAAAGAAGGGAACTGAACACAGGAATTTCATGAAAACAGCAATATCCATGTGGAAGAAGTTATGAACTGGCTGGAAGATCATTACATTTGTAGTGGAGAGCTCTGAATACCCAGACGGAATATACAAATGTTTGACAGGAAAGGAACATTTGCCCTCCTCTGAAAGCATGTATTTTTGCTAAAAGGCTATTCTGAGCCACTTCCACTAATTTTGGATTTTAACAGCTTCATATAAGAAGAGAACACTTGGAAGAAACATACATTGTCAGCTTTCCCTCTATATAGCTTAAGAGAAGAATATGTATGTCCAACTGTATGAATATAATCCAGGTTTTGCAGAGCATCAACAAATAATTTATATATTAACAGTAGTCACTTCTACAGCATTGTGTACCTGAGACTTTTGAGTCTTCATATTCAAAGTTTCAGGCAGTTTGCCCTAGGAAATTTAACTGCACAGATTATTAAGATGCCACAATTGTACAAACCGGGTTTTTCTTTAATATTACAGTAAGAGACAGGCTCTTCTGTACACTATTTCAGGCATTACGCATTTTTTGTTGTTGTTGTGGTTGGGTTTGTTGGTTTTATTCCTCTCCCTCTCTTTTTACGTATGTTTGCATACGTGGGTACAAAAGTTATTAAATTTTTAACATGTAGAAAATAGTCATGACATCTTTAAAAAGGACAGCTCTCTCTCCTGAAGGTATCTTTAGATTTTCTTAAATATGAAAATGTATATTTAGTAGGAGAATTATGAGTTTTATTTTACTTCTTATTTTTTTCTGCTAAGTCTTCAATACAGATCTTCTTGAAAAAGTTTCTGTCCAAAGGTTTTACCTCCAAGGTTTTCACTTCCAGCTAACGTTTTATTTGTATTTCTAGTCTTAAAAAGTGTTTTTTAATGATATTTCATAATGAGGCTCAGAAAACATTGTAAATGCACTATGTAAAGAACTTCGTATTCAGTCTGCACCGTTCTATCAATAGGGACATTCTCAGAGCTCCACCAGAGCTTTTGTCTACAACAGCAGACAAGCAAATCTTGTGTAAGAGAGTAAACAATGCCTTTGACATTTTTGGTCACTTGTTTTTCTGTCACATAACAACCAACTATTAGAAGTCTATTCAAATGTGAACCAAAAAAAAAGAAAAAAACTAAAACTGATAACATCACTCAGCTACTTCACACAAATCAAAAGTCTTACTTACATCTTCCCATTCATCTGCCAACCACTGGTAGTGCAGGCAGGCAGGCAGCCAGCAATGCCTCTTGTTAGTGGGCCGAGTATCAGGATTACACATTGCTTCACTCACGTGACCCAGGCCCTTCAGCTGGCAGGAGATGTCCCTTTGCTGAATTCCCACTCCACAGGATACAGAACACTAACATTGATCAAAATTAGTTATGTCAGTATGAAAAGAGATTGTCCCGAGAAGGTGGTACAGTAGGATATGATTTAAAACATACTTCACAGCCCTTTCCATACTAATGATTCATTGTATCTGAAGAAATTTATGTTAAAAACATACAACAACAATTAAAATTAAGAAATACGGAAAATAAAGGCAGCTGAGTTACATAGACGAATCTTTCCACTTATCTTAATTCACAGTAGGAGAAATCACTATAAGCACATGAAAAGCAAAAGTTTACACTTTCGACAAGATCAAGCAGTTTAACTTCTGAGCTTACGCGATTCCTTTATTAGAGACTAACAGTCTTGTCTGTTGTTTTGGAATGAAAATATCAAAATAATAAAGTCTCCGTATTTCAGGTTAGAAAAGTCTTGTAAACAGCACAGCATTTTGAGGATACTTCTCTTTCTTTTGCAGATAGCACTATGGATTTTGAATCCTGGGGAGGATAAAAAGGTTGAAATCTTTCTTGCCACAGGCCTCTTTTCCTCCTTTCTGGTTAAAGATATTTCACTACAACGCTAAGGCTTGCTAAGGTAGACAGTCCCCTTTTACTCCAGGGAAAAGGCTAGTGTTTGTGCCCACAAGCCCTTTTTCTTGTCCTTCTCCCACAAACCTGGCTTCACTTTGATATTCAGACTATGATAGCAATTACAGTGATACTACTGAATTCATTACTGAAGGTCAGAAGTAAACGTTAAAAGTTTACTGTTATTTTGAATATACAAGGTTAGTTAAGTCCTAAGTACCTATCCAGTCCAAGGCTCAGATTACCACATACTTTGTTTTCACAGATATTTATTTTTAATTACTTTTAAAAGAAGGAAAATGAAGATATAATTAACTGCTTATTAATCTGTGGATTTAATTTCAATGTGCATATAAAACAAGCTTCCTCACAATTAATTCCATCAAATCAGGGTGTTACGAATACGATCTTGTCTTATACTCTCATAGAGAACATAATTTTAGCAGATTTTACATACCTCTTTCCATCTGCTGGCCTTCCAAGCAGGACATCTTCCAGCTCTACATATTTTGTACGTCCGTGGTTTTTTTAAATGTCTGCAGTTTCCTTCTTCTATTTGAGCTTGGAAGCTATTAAAACAATGCACATCACGAAACTTCAAACCTTTTCCACAGGAAACAGAACACTGAAAAGAGAAGTGTATTTCATTATGTTACTAAAAATTTCAAAGCAATAAGAAAACCAAAAGAAGCTGTGGCCTTGTCCAAAATGGACTGTCTGTTTATAGGAGTAAGTTTCTGTATTATAACATCTACTGTACGCATCTGCATTTTCTGTGTAAACTCTCTTGTACTGAGCGTTAATGATCAGATGCCAAACATCTCATGTCTTGTTCATTCATTGATGTTGTCATTGACAAATACCTGAGCTCAGCCATCTGTATCCATGCAGAAGACAGCTTGATATTATGATCTCACAAGAACACACTCTAGCAGTCTGTTTCCAATATGTATATTGTTATTTTCATGTAAGAATTAAAGAAAGAAAAAATACAAAATTAGGGGTATGCACATTTCCAGCTATCAGGCTACCAAGTCACGTTTGCTCTGGCGCCTCCCTTCCATGAGCTTTGAGTGTCTTGCTGTATGTGACAGAGGCAAGAGAAGAGGCACAAAGTAGACACTGTAGGTTATGGTGCAGTCCCTGGAGGCTTGCCTTGTCCTACTGTCCCATTATTCTCTTTCCTCCAGAGAGTTGCTATGATATACATGACAGGCTCTAGGATCTCCTTCCCTCCTTTCAATGTAAAACCAATGGGGCTGCAGATACATTTTGTGGAACCCACCCTGACAGCACGCACTAGCCATGACTAGAGCACATCTGGCAGATGAGTCTTATCTGCAGAAAACACCATTCCTCTGCTGGACTGCTGTGGGACTTTAGAGAGGTTTAATTTAATTCTCCAAAGCAGGACTGTCCTATTCACCCGTAGAGCAGAGCTGTACGTCCTAGGGAACTTTCAGTCAAACAAGAAACATCCAAAGCACTTCCAAATTAGGTGGCTACTGAGCCGACTTATCTTGGACAATAAGCATTGTGAATGTAAGCACTGAAGTCTTCTTTTTATTATTATTTTTTTTTTATAACCTTCCTATTTTACATCATCCTACCAAAAAGTTTTGATCAATGGAAAAGACTCCTTTTCTCTCTGGAAAGAAAACATACTTAATTTGTCTCGGGATTTCCTCTGTACTTTATTTTAGACTTGGACAAGCATTTCCTACACAATTGGGTGGTGAATTAATGTTTGAATCAAAATTTAGTTTCTGAGTGGATGTGAAAAAAAGGATTTCAATATAGACTTTCTCCAAAAGCACCTAAGATATTTGTCTTCCTTGTATGTTACATCATCACCTATGTCAGTAGCACTACATGCTACCTTAAGCAAGCACTTTTAAATACATATATCTTCTATTTTCATGGAATGAAGTTCAGAATCTACAGTTTTCAGTACAAAATCTGGCATATATTTGCCTGAGAACAACAGCTAGATACAAAACCAAAAACAAAATAGAAGAAGTAACTATAATAACTTAACCCAGTAGGTAAGAAACATTTTTGACACTAACAAAAATTACACTTCCTTAAACAGAATCTCAGCTGACTCACTTGTCCTCAATACCACAGGGATTCCTTTGTGTACTTAAACATTTATATGTGTAATCTTAAAGGTTTAACTGAAACTGGAAATATGTTTAAAATTAAATCTTAGCAGAATAAAGCAAGAAACTTAATTTATCATACAAGACAATGCATACTATATTCCTCTTATGAAACTACAATTTAATTTGCAAAAAGATAAGAGTACTGATCTGGCAACAACTTGCCTTTTACATGTCTGCTGTACAATTTCAGTCTATCAGAATGTTTATTTCTAAATGAAATAATTTTGCTTTCAAAAGCAAAAACTTTTAATTTGTCATTTTAAAATACTCTTCATGCAGTTTTATGATTTATGTTTCATTAATTTAGGAACTGCTTTGAGAGGAAGATAACAAAACATACCTGAAACTTTTATCTATGAATAATGTAGGTCAGAAAACTTAAAACTTGTACCATTATAAAAGCCCTTCAGAAAACTCAGCTCTGAATTCAGAGTATTTAATTATCAAAGCAGGTAAGGTTACACTTATGCATGAAAATGAAAGTACTGGTATTATCTTGATAATTAATTCTACTCTCCCTTAAAGTTTGTGGGGGTTTTCTTAGGAATTTCAGTCATAAAATGTAGACATAAAGGACTCCTAAACCCTGAAAACTCTTTATTTTTTATTCTTCAGGAGTATGTAAGTGAAGTGCAGCACAGAATTCCTTAACCTCCTCCTATGATGTGTTAGGAAAACCCCACATGCCCGTCCTTCCTCAATGGCTTTTCCCTGTGAAGCAGACATTAGGCTGCAGACAGCTATCAGTCAGAGCCTGTCTAGTCCTTGAGAAGAAGCCATTCCAGACTGAGAACTGTAACCAAAGAACGCATCCTAAGGAGCTTCCACTTCAGGAGGTGAGGCTACCACATCATAGAGTAATCTCACAGCACAGAATAATCTGTAATTTCTCATGGCCTTCAACAGTAAGACAAGACTTTTCAGTATATATACATATTGTTTATATGGCTTGAGCAGGTACCTTTTATTCAACAAAAATGAGATTTACTGTACAGGGTAATGGCTGCTAATATTAATAGAATGTGCAAAGAAATCTCTTATCCTGCATTTCAGTTGTCTGACGATTTTCTAGTAATATCTCTGCCCACTAGATACAGCATTACACATTTATGTGTAATAGGTTAGAATTGGGTCCAGAGTTGTTTTCTGAGGTTCAGGGTTGTTTTTTTTTCCACTCTTCGTTGTTCCAAACTCAGCTGAGTTACATCTCTTTTATATTTAAATGGCCTATTTTAATCTTTATAATTTGTGCTATTCTTTCTTCTAAACAAAGAAATTGAAGATGTTTGTGTTAAGTTAACCTATTATAAAATATCTTTAGTCGTAACAGAGCAATGTCTGTAAAAAGAGATTATTTGCAGGTCTCTTTCGTAAAGATGTTCTACTGAATTTTGTAGTTAGAGTACAATTATACAGGAATTAAGAGAATCCACATTTGTTTTCAGTCATAGTAGATGGGAAGCTGAAGAGGGCGTTCAGAAAGGAAAATACCAGTTCAGATGTTAAGAGTAACAGAGGCTGTATGACCAGTTATTTCAAGTGCTACTTAATTTTTTTTCACTCAAATACTGTTTAGCTTTGATGACTCAAGCTAGCTGAAACCTATTGTTATCTTAATGTTAAATGCAGAAACATAAATGAAAGGTAGTTAAAATCTGTAGGTATAAATTATTTTCAATTATTTAAAAAATACTTTTCTATTTTTAAAAATAATTTAATTATAAGGAATATAATTTAACTTTCCAGTTTTCCAGAAATACAGAGACAGAATTTCTGTACATACTTTTTCTATCTTATTCTCTCACACACTCATCAAGTTACAGGTCTGATTCCGTGTTTCCATGTATCCAGATCTCCTGCTGACTGGACCTTACACTGAAAAACACTTCACTGTGCATGAGGTAATTCACTAGTATCCTAGTAGTATGAGTTCCATCTTAAGTTGTTGGATTGCTTTATTTTTTTTACTTAAGTCATGAAAGAACACTGCAGTTTAATTCTTTAGGTTAATGTATGTTTATTGTTCACTGAAGGAAACATCCTGGTATTTTTAAAAGCAAAAAAAATCCCAGATGTTAAACAGCTGTAAAGCTCCGCCTAATTGCGATTGACCAAACTTAAAAACAAGTAAACTGCCAAACTAAGAAGTACCTCCAAGCAGCTTTGCTTCAGTCAGGTGCTCAGGGCACTGTATCTCCTGAAATTGTGTGGAGCAGCTCCCGCCCGCTTCAGCGCAGTTCCACAGGGCCGGATTCTTATATGTGCTGCAGTGAGCACCGCCCACCAACACCACCGCCCTCAGTGTGAGGAGGCGAAACCCAAATACCTCTAAGGACCAGACCCTTTACAATTTCAATGGGTTCTTGATAAAATTTTGGCAACTAATTCCAGGATTGTTATTCTTAAAGCCTTGTATAGGTACCAGTTGCAGAAGCACCCAGGCTGCCTTGAGCCACAGTAAAAGACTTTAAAAAGTTCCTTTGGTGCTGAGCAGTCTGATTGTACAAGCATGTACAATCCATTTAACAGACCGACCAGCTCAGTGCTTTGATGTGCCCATAAAGATGATCAGCATCCTGAAAACAATTTTCCTCTCCTTCCACTAACAAGTTGAAAAAAAAAAGCAATTGCTCTAAGAGTATAGTGAGTGCACGGCAGATGAGTAAGGCACATTACACATAGCACAAAATACAATGATAGATTATATTTAGTGCAACTAAAGAGAAATGCTCCTAATTTTTTCTTTAACACATGATTAACATTATCCAGTCACCCTGGGTGTAGATTATCCAGGATCATCAATGGAAAGTTCAAGAGGGTCTGTTACTCTGTAGGTGTGGAATTCTCCTGAAATTGGACATATTCTAGCTTTGTTTCTCAAATAGTATATAAAAATAGCTTTTAAAGGGACCATTTCCTCCCAGAATGCCTTGGCATCAGATGCAGGCAGGCTCTTCTGTGTTTTTTACTGGATAGTGACCCACCTTCAGGAAGAGAAATGAAGACTGAAGGAACAACAGCTTCTCATTAGAGACTCCCGACAAGTAGATAAGGGTTGCCTGTCCTCCAGCACAGAGACTGAATACCAAAGAAAGGAAACCAAGTCTCTCAAGCGCTGAATAAAAACCTTTAATCAATATAAAGTAGGGGATGCCTCTTTTAACTTTCCTGTAAGGGCAGAGCGTAGATCCTGCTCAGTTCTTGGAAGGAAAAGTACAGGTTCCATAGAAGATACCCAAATGGGACTCCCAAGTGGCTAAAGGCAGCTAAACACAGCTTACAGGGAAGAATCTTGCATTGACCTCTATCCCCACCATCAGAGTTTTCCCTAGAGAACTGTATATTGTCCACATTGACCTAAGACACCTGCTTGAATAGCTTCCTCTCAGCTTTGTGTCAGCAGTAGAAGTGTTAAATTCTCACTTGTACAGGAGCGAGGCCTTGTTCTGTGCTCTGGAAGCTACTTGTGTCCTTTTAGTGTATCTAGCCTATAGCACATTTCTGACAAGGCTGAATTTTGTCCTTCATAAACCTGTGTTCCTTCTTGGAGCTCCTAACATGTTATTGTACGCTATTTGTTGAATATGGTCCTCTAGCTGCTTGGTGCCCACTCTGTTCTGTGAGATGCTCTGGTAGTGATCTTTGCATCTTATCTCGTGACTGGGGAAAGTACAACTACATTTAACTGTCTTGCTGCTTGACCTCCTTCCATTCAGCCTTGAACATGGTCAAGAACAACATAGTCCTTATGGCTCAATACATCTACAATGTGGCTTCACTTATATGACATTCCACACAATTGGAGGCTTATGGAGAGTACATTTTCCATATATTTTCTGCAGATTGCATGTGTAGAAAAAGTCTGTAAGAACTTCAAATCTCAAAAGAAATATGAACATTTCTTTCAAAAAATGCAAGTTGAAAAAAACATCCCATAACCATCTCACATAGCAATTCTAGCATTTGTCTCAGTATTGGTTAAAGTAATATTTCCCATATGTCAGGTTCTTTTAAAAACATTAAACTACATTAAAAAGCTGGACTTGATTACTATTGTTCAAAGTCATTCCATAATGCTAGTAACTAGGATTCATCTGTTTGGGTTTGGTTTTTTTTTTCTTAGTAATAAAGTTCTGTGAGGATCAGCCTGACAGAACTCCTGGTGCTTTCTGTGGCACAGACGGACTCTCAGACAGGCATCCCATCATCAGTTCCTACCAAATCAAAGCTCTTTCTGCAGCTGACATGCAGAGATTTGCTAAAATCTTTTTGATTCTTTTGCTATTGTTATTTCATGGAAAAGTTGAAGATCCTGGGTTATTTGGTGGATTTTGTTCAAAATTTTCTTAACCTCTTCTTTCAAGGGAGTGTTCTGTGCAGCTTAGCTGGTAGTTCAGTGGGCTTCTGGGTACGGAAAACCATCAGTAAACAGAAAGCATTAACATTCTGTTAATATTAGATACACAGGAACTTATAAATGACTGACTAAAAGCAGCACTGCAATTAATTTTCTTCACAGTAGCTAGTATACTGCAAGATTTGGGACTAAAACAGTGTTGACAATACGTGGATATTTTAGTTATTTTTGAGCAGTGCTTACACAGCGCCAAGGCCCTTTCTGCTTCTCACACTGCCCTGCCAGTGAGCAGTCTGGGGGTGCACGCGAGCTTTGGAGGGGACACAGAGGGGACAGCTGACCCCCAAGTGACCAAATGGATATCCCAGCCCATGTGATGTTGTGTTCAGCAATAAAAGCTGTGAGGAAGGAGGAGGAAGAGAGTGCATTCAGAGAGATGGCATTTGTCTTCCCAAGCAACTGCTACTGCTGATGGAGCCCTGCTGTTCTGGAGATGGCTGAACACCTGCCTGCCCACGGGAAGTATCGAATTAATTCCTTATTTTGCTTTGCTTGTTGGCAAAACAGCTTTTGCTTTACCTGTTAAAATGACTTTATCTCAACCCACAATTTTTCTTTTACCCTTTTGATTCTCTCCCCCATCCCACCAGGGGGAGTGAGTGAGCAGTAAACGTACTCAAAAGTTGTATTTTAAGTACACAGACTACTATCAAGAACCAACACAGACTCTGTAATTAGGTCCTACTGAGTTCCTTGATTCAGTCAGTAATTCTTCACTAAAAGAAGTACAAACACTTATACCATTAGCTCAACCACTCGGAAAGGACCATGGATACAAAAGACCAAACCTTTCACCACTCCTGAAAAAGAGTGGATTGAACTCCAAGAGGAATGTGCATGATGTACTGTTACCTCTAGGTTACACCTATGTTAACTACAGAAGTTATACCAAAGATATTTTAAAGTCACTTCATTGAATGTAGCTTCATTTCAAGAGTTCAGTGTTATATCACACTCTTCTGGTGTTCAGAAAATGTCTTGATTTGATTAAGCCCTCCTTGCAGCTGCAGTCTGTAAGTCTGCTTTGCTACTTTTCTAAATGTGCTTTTGCACCTATAGCTATGGAAGGGAGGGAAGACTAGGCTAAGAAGGACTCAAAGACTTCATCCAATCCATCGTGCTGCTCAGTTTGGACCAGCTATACCTGGAGACCAGTCCTGACGAGTTTGTCAGGTTTGATTTCAATGACAGAGATGTTACAGCCTTCCTTGCATGCATTTTTCCACTGTATAAGCATCCTTATAGTTAGAAACAGTATCTTAGGATTTAATGACATTCTCTCTTACTGTCAAAATAAGTTGGTTACTTCTCATTCTACCCTTAGTAGGCTCAGAAACACTCACCTCTTTATAACCATTGGTTATGTGCTGGAAGAATACCTCATTCTGTCCATTCTTCTATAGACTAGGTCTTGAAAAACACAGCTACCCCAGCCTTTCCTCATTTGTCACTTTATAAAGTCTCTTACCACTCATGTTGCTGTCCTCTGAATATTCCAACTGTCTGCCTGCTTCTTATATCCAAGACTGTATGCTGTGTATCATTTGAAGCAGTACAGTTAGAATGCACCATGACAGAAAGCATATACGCAAAAAGCACATACCCAGTATCATTCTTCTTTGTTCAAGTTCTTTGTGGCGTTCCTAGTTTGCAGAGTTCTAGACGACATTTGGAAGCAAAGATCTAGACTGAAAACTACTTTCTTCAGTGATATTTGCAATCATACTGCAAACATCGTGAAATCTTTGATGTAAATTAGTAATAAACACACTTCCCTCTTCTGAGTGTGAACCATATTCCCACTATGGCTGCAATACTTCCCTCTGATCCAAATGCTACCTAGATGACATTCCTGCCACACAATTTGACTGGATCTCTAAGCTCAGTAACTGTTTTTCTTTTTAAGTCAAGCAAGACTGTATTTCTACGGACCAAATGCACAGCCAGCTGAGCCCAGTGAGTTCCAACATGCCCTTTTCAAGCTGATAAATTACTGATGAGGGATGTCTACTTGTAGAATCTCCAAATGGCGTCCATAGTCACTGCAAACTCCTCCTAGTCTGTTGCCTTTGCATGAGGAAATACAGCATCCCTTGAATCTGTTCGAATTGTGTATCGAAATGTGAAAGGTGAGAAACTAGCACTCCCCATGTTTCAGTAAGATGCAACACAAATATCATCCTGGAAGTACTTTGCAAAGCTTATTCCACACACAGCATAGCTTTGGCTCCCATGACACTGACAAATGGTTCCCCCAAGGTCAGTGACACAGGGTAAATAAATATTCCTACTACTGGACTTCTCAAAACCATTTGCAAAGCCTGACAGAGGTATAGCAGCACATCTGAAAACCAACCAGATATAGACAATCCAGCAACACATGCTCCAACTGCACCTCTCTAAGCCAAACAGGCAATTGTGATGCTTAACTGTTGGTCTTTCCCAGGCTTTAGGCAGAGGTCAAACATATGGATGTTCTTCTGTTCAAGCTCTACAGTGAGACTTCACAGCGCAAGCTGCCAGTTCTATGCCATAAAAAAAACCCCTCAATTTTCATCTGTTGCAACTACTACCACCTACAAAAATACAAATTTGGATTCCAAGACTGAATCCTCCATGAATTTGTCAGAGCTACCTGAAGTCTTCTGGTTTCTTGCTAAGCCTGGATGACCCATGATTCCACAACCAACTTCCCTCACCTAAATTCTTGAGAAAATTTGTTACAGCCTCTGAGATTAAGTTTTATCCCCAAATCCTTCTCTATCCAACATAGGTAATATTGCTGTGAGCTATAGGGATATTTTAATGAGCAGACAGGTAGGCAGGCTCGAGAGTCTCAGAGCATCTTTAGTCTAACACATGAAGAAAGCCACCTTTCTTACTCTATGACTGGATTCTCCAAAAATACCCTAGTATTTCAATTGCAAAGTTTAATACCCAAGTTATTTATAGCTAGATTCTGCAGATAACAATCATGTTTTTCTAGTTAACATTGAGCTAAAGTTCATCCAGAAAGTATAATTTGAAATTATTTTTAGACATAAATCAGTTTTCTCAAAATTACAGTACTTATGAGAAAACCTCTCCTGTAGTCAGATAATTTTCAAGTAGAAGTACTGTTCTGAGTTAAACTTACTTACAGCATTACTTCAAAATCTTCAGCTGGAAGACCATTCTTTCTTTCCAACAACTCCACCTCAATTATTGCAATTTTAAAATTGGTAAATTGAAGTAGAATACAAGATAGATTCTTTTACATAAAAACTTGTGTTAAAGGTCAGTTCTCTCATCATTTTTAATGATGGTAAATTTGCCATTCAGAAGCCATTCTCTTCAACACAGCAGCTCAGGAAGGATGGTCCTCACACAAAGTAACTGCCATTACCTCCTGCAAACAATCTGCTTCAATTATCTATCATCATCTGCAGCCAGTACCATCATCTAAGATGGGAATTTCTTAACATCCACTCCTTTCAACAACAAAAGAAGGAAGAAATTATTTTCTCTGAGTAAGCCCAAGAAGCACTTTTTTTTTTTTTTTTTGGTCTGGCTACATACTTCGATTGTTTAACAGGGTGAGAAGCAGGCACACACCAAGTTTCCACCATCCATATGTTGGTTTCCAGGGCTTCCAGGTACGTATCATGGATGTAGACACCAGTGCTCTCCAAACCAATCCCTGTATTGGTGTAGGGGATGCTGGAGTGCACTGTAGTGTGACCTAACAGTCTCTGGCAGCTAAGAACAGTCAGAGACAGCAGTGACTCTTTTGAGGTCATCTGACCTGTCCACTGTCCTTTCTGACAGGATTGATTACTCTGTGGTCCATAAAAAGGCAATGTTTGTCAGATTCTTTTTAGGATAATAATTATGTTTCAACTTCCATCTGAAGGATAACAGAAAACTTCTAAATAATTATTTTTGAAGCATGCTGGAGCATATCTATTTAATAGGTGGACATAAATGGAATGACATACATACACATAAATAGAAAAAGTAAAAATAAAGAAGGAATAAAGAGGATTAAAGACAGATTTTAGGATTGATGTGGATAACAGGAAGGTAAAACTGCTATGAGAGGATATATATGGCATCTACTAGGCAAGTGTTAATGTACCCCTCTTAAAGATAACCACATCCTGATTAAAGCAAACACAACCCCAACAAACCCTCCCATTTCACTAAAGTCAGAACCATCAGGACAGATCTTGAAGGTAAGCTGCTTTCTTGTCTGCAGAAGTCAAACTCTACTGATGATGCTACAGAGGAATTTTAGTCAATATTTAAAGTTGCCACCCCACAGTTTGAATTTTTTTGTCCTCTGCAGCTGGCAGTAGCCTTAATGAGTGAAATCTCTCACAAAAACAGCAAAACAGCAATCTGCCTGGATGGCAGATGAACAACCATACTCCTTGCAGCTGTTGGGAAAATCAGAACCAGAACTCTTTGAAATTCCACTTAATGATCATCTGCAGAATTTCGTTTGTTCATTCTAGTTAGATGTGTGAATAAGTCTTTTAACTGGACCTATGTCTCTGACGTCTCAAAGCGCTACCCAGACTCAGCACAAATAAAATAGTTGACCAGGTCCTTCCTTGAAAGCCTTGTCATGTCGTTCCCAATCACGATGAACACCACCATTCTCCCCATTACTGCCTAAAGCCTGGCATCCTTTTTGAGCCCAGCTCTGTAGCATTTGAAAAACAGTCTGTTAACATGTTCAGCTCCCCGCCTACTGTGATACTCAGCCAGGCTTCACTGTGCCATTTACCCCCCACCTGTCTACATACATCTCATAATGAGACTTTTCTAGTCGGCAACCTTCTCTTTGTTTTACCTGCAGAATACACATAGCACAACTAAATCTTCAAACAAGCTTTTAGCTATTACAAAGACAAAAGAATAACAGAACTGCCAAAACAGCTGCAACAGTATTTTAGCAATTGTAGGATTTGGCTTTTACCCGAACTCTATCTTAAGATCCTGGTGGATACAGATATATCCAAGTGCTTTTCAAGGGCATGATCACAGAATTATTCAGTGCCCAAAGAACTGTATTTCACAGGTGGTACTTGAGGTGTCCTCATGAAAGAAAAAGAAACTTTCAGAAATTTTTTTTCTCTGAATTACTGATCATACTTTGCATATTATATAACTAGTCTTCCTGCATTTTCTATTTTTTTTCTTCTAAAAATTTAGAAGTCCTACTACTCCTCATTTTAACAAATAATTTACAACTTACAAGGGACAAGATTTTTTTTCTGGACAAAGTTCTATCCTTTTTCTTTCAAAATAAAAGTGTTTGACTTGTTTGGAGGTGACTCCAAACTGCTATAAAGGTGACTCTGCTGCTACAAAGAGTGAAAATTCCTGATGCTAGGTAAAAATCTCAAGCTCTAGGGGTACTAAGAACTCATAAATAAACAAAAGCCCTTTTATAATAGCTCACTGTAAAGCGCAAAAAATACTAATCACATAAATCAGAAAGGAAAATCTGGGCCCAAGCAATGTTCAAGTCAAAGTTTAATAACAACCAAATTTGACTCGAATTTTGGATGTTATCATAGTATATGGGGAGGAGACTAGCATCTTCTCATTTTTTGTAAGAGTATAATGTAAGACACTAGAGAATAATTATGTTTTATTCCGTGCTGTGGCAAAGCCATTTCACACAGTTTATGGAGATATTTATGTCGAGAATAAAAGAAGATGAACAGAACAGTGGCAACAATAAAAGAAAGGCTAGAAAAAGAGATAAATTCCTCACAGAAAATGGATAACATACTTTGATTGACTCAAACATGAATAGTTGAGTCAAAGGACAAAATTAGACTCAGTTATCATGACCTGTACCTGAGATACTACTTACTTTCAGGTTTCAGCTCCCCTGAAAGGCACAACAGCAACCTCACAGAGAGATCCATCTACCAGTGGCAGGCACACTAACGCTGCTACATGACAGCATCAGTGAGATGCAAAAACAAGCCCTGTGCTAATTGAAGATATTTTGTGGTTTTGTTAACTGCGAGATTTAAAAAAAATAATAATTAAAAATCATAATCACAATTTCATGAGTTTATGATCAATATGTTTTCCTTCAGCAGTAACGCCGTCATATTTGGTATCTCATTTAACACTTTCTTTAGAGGTTCCATTTCATCTCGCAATTACAGTACAAATGGAATTACATAGTTATTCCTCCTGCCTTACCTGCTCTTGATTTGAATTGGTGGTGTCTAGTTACCACCCAAGAATCAGAAAAGCAATAGGTATTTCTGCCTCCTTTCAGCAGCCATTTGGCAGGCTCTGATACCTCATGTGCAGGTCTTAAGTGTCACTGAAGGGTCTGGGTGTATGTCTGCTAAGAATGTCATCATCAGCCCTCATTCCAACAATATTATCACTGTACTGAATGTCAGTATATATTAAAACAATGAAAAGTATGATCAGCTTATTAATTGCTGGGAAGGAGGGAACAAATAAACTACATTGCTCAGCCAGCATTCCTGCAACAACATACCTGGTACATACACCTAACTTTTATCATCTTCCAGTTGAATGGTACACACAACAGATAGATGGCTGAGGCAAACCACAATTAAAACTACAAGAATGGTGGTAAATTAAGAAAACGAAACCAACCCAAAAGACAAAGACTGAATTCCACAGACAATTCTGCCTTACCTTTCCTTCTGAAATCAGTAGTAAACAGGAACAGAGCTAGACTCTCACTAGGTCTTTCTGAAAATCTTAGTCTACAAGTACAGATTTGTGTCAAATTTACAAGACTCAACAGCAATCCTGCGCTTTGCCTTCGATACCTCCTAGAGAGTATTTGGTACAGATGCTTTTACCATCACACCACTGCAGACTTGGCCAGACCTCAGCAAGTCTCATCTTTCTTTATTCCACAGCCATGTAACACTAGTAACACCTTTAAGCAATTACATGAAGGCAGCAGCACTGGAGACAAACAGTGAGTAAAGTGCAATCATTAAGAAAGAAGAGCTGCAGAAATGGAGACAGGAGACCTCAGGGAAATGCAGTGTGAGGAAAATAAACACACCATTTTCTCTCTATTTCCAATAAATGGATAAATTTTGGGGCAAATCCAAATGGAGAACAACAGAGCTATCTGTGTCCATCCAGCAGTTGTGTTCACAAATCTCCACACAAAACAAACAGCAACCCAAAGTGAACCCATTGTTGCTTCCAACAACCAGACACAGTTTAACAGACTGCATCGCAGGGAGGATAACCTCCTGCCTCGTGAAGCTTGGGAGAATCGAACAAATGGAGGGGAATGACACAATCTGCATTCTCACTGAAAAGTAACGTTCACCCCTTGAGAGGGACACTAGTCATAGATCTTCACAATAGAAGTTGGACCATGTTTTTAACATGATGGAAAATCTCTGGTGTGGAAGCTACATTTGCACAAAAGGGTTGCACACAAGAAAAGCATTTATTTATATTATTTTCACAATTTAAAACTTGATTTTATGGATTCTTCTTTTTTTTTTCTTAAAAGACAGGGTCCTTTCAATTAGCCAAATTTAAAAGCAACTAGAGTTAATACAGTCTTACAGTGGTAGACCAATTAGTTTTAGCCAAGTTTGCAAAACCTAAATATGAGCAGAGGAAACACTGGATCTCAGCAACCACAGTTTCTGATTTATCATTTTTAGTCATGTTAGCAGCACTAAAACAGTAGCTCAGAAATTAAAGGGATAGTAAGCACATGAGCTCTGTGTGTCTGTCTGCTCTATAAAAAGTACCACTTCACTTTTTTCATTTGATTAAAAGCTAAGGTTTTGTATTTAAGCTTTAAAGCAAACTGGAAATACAAAGTAATTCCTACTGAAACCATATACTTTAGTCAGAAATGTTTCAAACTTTTTAGAAGTATACAAAAATATAACACTTTCTATGTCACTTAATCAAATATCAGCTAATGAGTTAAAAAAATCACATAAATTAGCTTAAATATTAACTGGGCATGAAAATATATTATATCATGAAAATACATTTCACCTACCTTCACATGCTGAATTCCAGTTTGTTTTCAACCTAAGCCACTCTTCTGTATATTTTCAGTTCACTAACAGATCAATCTTTCCAACATTACAATCATGTGCATAAACGTGAGCAAGCATGAAAGCCTCCGAAGGACTGATTCAGAAGGAAATCTAAGTGTCTGATCCTGCTCTCGCTGAAGTGAGAGGGCCATAGATAGATGCATGCTAGAACTTACACTGGTCAACACAGCAGCCTATCTTAGTGGGGTCACCCGTCTCTATAGAACTCCCGTAACAGAGAACTACAGAATATTTTGTTCTAATGGATACCAGGTAACTGAAATATTTGTGTATTAACCTTCATAAATGTTAGGAAATGCTAATAATTTAGTATGCGGTTAATAACTTTTAAATTTAGATGTTAAAAACACTTCAAACAAATATTTATGAGTTGCAACTCACGTTTTCAAAATTGTGACATATATAAACAGGCAACTCAGAATGATTTTCACGTGGATCTGACCACCCAGAACCCTTCAGCTTTTTTGAAAGTTGTAACTCTACAAAAAAGAAATAAACACATCAGTAGCTTCACATTCTTTTCATTCTCATTAAATGGCTATATGTATTTTAGATTGGATTTGAGGAAGAATTTTTTTATAGCGAGGGTGGTGAAACAATGGAATGGGTTCCCCAGAGAGGTGGTAGATGTCTCATCCCTGGAAACATTCAAGATCAGGTTGGATGGGGCTCTGAGCAGCCTAACCTAGTTGAAGATGGCCCTGCTCACTGCAGGGGGGTTGGCCTAGATGACCTTTAAAGGTCTCTTACAACCCAAAACACTCAATGGTTCTCTTGTTTAGGAATGGTATTAAGGACCACCAGCTTTTTTCTCCCTTCCATAATATGGAAGGAAGGTTTTTGTGGTTTTTTTTTTCTTTTTTTTTTTTTACTTTCACTATGTTCCCCTCTTACTTGTTCACTTTCAAAATAGAGGGTCTGAAGGTTCTGCAAACCTCCCCATGAAAAAGTATTTTAGAAATGTAAAAAATTATGTCTTTGACATTAAGAATTGAGCATTACGTTACGATCCTGTTTTCTATATTTTCTGATAAGTGGGAGCAGAACTCAGCCATAAAATTATAGCTCCAGCAACAGTTTCGACAGCCAGTATCTTTAAGCTTCATCATAAAAGATAACGTGGCAACTACCTATTCCAGTCCAGCTGTCCAACGGCATCAGTTGCTGCTTTTATCAGGAACAATGTTTGTATATATTTTTTCTGTTCAAGTATAAGCTTGCTTCATGAAAACATCACTAAGTGGTTAGTTTCCATCCCCTCCATGCCTCTTTTATTTTTTATTTTTTTAATGACTTTAAACATTAGTATTCCTTAATGCAGGACACATTAAATATAAACACAAAGCGACACAACATGCATAAAAAAGAAGGGTTAAAATGCAGCTGTATTTCACAGACACAGGTCACAGTCATTAAATTAAATTATCACACATACATTATAACTTATTTATTATTTCAAGCTATACAGGCAAAATAGCACCAAAATGGAGAAATTTCCTCTAAGCTTGATGAACAGTACACAAATATTTGTTTTTGAATTTTGGAAACAAGTACTTTCTTTCATTTTTATGAAATCCACTATTCCAAGTCTGGTTTATGACATTATTTGGGTAGTGACATATGTTATCAGTTACCTCTGAAAGGCACCCCCCATTTCCAAAGTTTAAAAAAAATGAATAGCATATGCTAACATTAAGATTTCAGCCAGTGGGACATTAAATAAATGTGCTGTATTGGTAATGAGGTATTCTGAAGTTCGACATTAGACAGCAGCAGAAGTAGAGGTAAAAGACTGAAGCTGGTTTTGAAAACCAAGTTCACTGATTCTGAATTCCCTTTTAATATAAAAGATTATCTTTAAAGATATAAATACTTTTTACACATTAGAAAAAGTGAATGAAGGCACTTCTCATACATAGCAAGATTTTTCACATTAAAATGAAAATGAATAAATATTTTACTTATGCAAGTTTGGGCTGCTTCTGCTCCTGCAGAAGTCACTGGGAAGCCTGGCAGTAACAACACTGGAAGGGGACTGGGATGTCAGTTCTTAAAAAATAAATTCATATTCATTAAAAGTAAAATTAGATTTCTTCCACTAGTGCAAAGACAGAATTACACTGAAATTATTCTGGAGCAACTAAAAAGTAAGCTGAAGAACTAGAAGAACAGCCACTTATAAAGAATATCACATTATGTGTCTGAAGGCAGCAAGTAATACCACTAAAATATTCCTGACACATAAAGGTAACTTAGAAGATGAGCTGATGTACTCTTTTTACACATATTTTCTCTGAAATCACAAGTAATACTTATGACATTACATAAAAATCCTAAGAGTGAGGAAAAGACAAAAATAATTATTTTATCAGGATCTCAGACAAAATATAATTATCTTCTGTCAGGGTCAAATCTTTCCCATACCACTTATCATAAAGACACCTCAGCACAATCAGATTTAGACTGTTCCCAAAGAACTCAGAAAAACTAACAGTGTTAGAACAGCATGAAAGCACTCCACACAGGTAATATTCTTGGGGAAGTTGTGTCTATCCACTTTTAACATAAGGTCCTTAAAATTGCAGAGTATCTTTAAAAACTTTAAAGTAATTAAGAATTCTACAGTTATTATCTGATTTCAGAACTGGTACATAATAAAATTTTAGGACAAACTCCTTACAAGTCTTAACTTTGAGAAGAACTGGATGCGTTATATCTCAACTCACATCATAAACGTGAAGTAAAAGACCATGATGCCCAAGTGGCTAAGAAAAAAAATATAGGAAAATCAAGTACTGTTGACTGCACTACAATTAACTCACATTAGAGAGTATAAATCCTCTTCCATAAGTATTCAAATAAAATTCCAAATGTAGATGTTTTCAACAAAATCTAACAGAAAACAAAATCCTCAAGATGGTCCTCACGTTTGCTATGCTCTGAACTGTAACTGGTAGTGCTCAGCAACAAAGCTGTACTATGACTACATGTGAAACTGTGCAGATGAGGAAGCTAGAACACTTCAGAAAGACTGACTGAGGTAAAATGGAGGATGGTACGGAGCAAAGGCATAACCATTTGATTTTGCAGCAATGCTTGTTACCTTCAAGCTACAGCAGCTTCCTGTGTGATAAGACATGGATGCAGTAAGCTATCTTGTTTCAAACGTGCCGTGAAGATTTACTGATAATAAACTACTGCAACAACTGTCAGGTAACACCCGGTTACAGACTGGATTCAGTAATCCAGCTATGTATTCTTTCTAAAGGAACAAGAAAGGATGAGATGTAAACGTATTTCAAGTTGTGACATACCTGGTTAAAATGTCTGATAAAATTTAGGTTCTTAACCACACTCATACAGGAATTAAAACTCTAGTGAAATATAAAGCTTCCAAGGTAACATCATGTGCTACCACCAACTGCTTAAGCAGAAGCCTTGCTGTTTGGCTACCTGGCTCTCCAAGGGTTTTGGTAAGAACTGAAAAACTATGGGGGACAAATAATAAAATCCAACTCCTAAATATACAAAAGTTTTTGTCATTCAAAAATGCAAACAAACTTTCCTGTGTGAAGCTGGAAGGTATTGTCTTCCTGTATATGAATAGCCTATTTTATTTCTCCAGTGTGATTCCTCACACTCCACAAAATCTTTCAGAAAATATAGGAAATGAAAGGAAAACAGCACAGTAAAAGCATATATGTATCAGGAATTTTGAGAAACTTACACTTGTTTTCTACTATGCAGCAGCAACATAGGAGGCATAGAAAAAGAGAAAGGAAGATTTGACCATTTAATCAAAATCTTAAAAGAAACTGAGATAATAAAGGGAAGCTTCAGTTACTAGTCGAACATAATCCTTGAAGTGAAGGCAGCATAAAAAACTTCCACTAAGAAAAGCATACTGGATGAGTAAAATAGAGTTGTCACCTGTAGAACAGCAGAAGGAAGAGTAAAACACAATATATGCTTACATTACACATTTTGCCCAGGTACGAGGCTTTGGCACTGGAAATCTCCTAACTTACTAATGTGTGTTAAATTATTACCCAGCCCAGTAATGCTAAAAATAATATTTTATTCTCTAGTATAGCTACTTTACATCGGTGTTATACGTGACAGCTTTGAAAGACTGTATATGTACCTACACTATGTATCTGAAGATTTGTTGTATCTAAACACAACCACTGATCCAGCTAACATTTTATTTGATTATATACCCACTAAACTTTTTGTCAGGCAATAGATGATTGTTTGGCTAAGAATACTAAAGCATGCAGAGACAGGAAATGCTGTTCAAGGGAAAAAAACTTCGTACTGAAAGGGACAAACCAGCATTCTTGAACTCAATTAAGATAGATTCTAGCACAAAATTGTGACATCTAGTCATTACGGTTCCATTTTAAAACCTTCTGATATCTTTGCAAATTCGTAATACTCTTTCTTTTCATGCTTTAAGTAGAAAACAATTTCTTGTTATCAGAGTCAGAAAACCTGAAGCACTCTGATGAAAATCAATATGATAAACTAGAAGTCTAACTGCATGGACTAAACACAAAAACCCAGTAATGCACTGTGGAAAGAAGGGATACAATAAAAATCTGCACAAGAACAAAGTACTCTTAGCCAGCTGTCGGAATGCTACAGAATTTTTCTTGACATTATATAATGTGACATATGGTTTCCATCCTTTTGGTTTGTAATTTATTCATTCTTTCATGAAGTTTTGGATCATTGCCTCAATCCCTTCACCAATGAAACTAGAGTAGTCTAAAAGAAAAATATCCAAGCTATATGGGCCCAATTTACTGGTTGTGCAACTCCATTAAAATAAGCAGCTATATTTACTGCAAGTTTTATTTAACTTAACATTATAAATATGTATATATCAAAGTATATACATCTGTATTGCAAGTTTTGTATATCAAAAAAGAGTGTACTTAGATGCATGCCAATTAGGCAATGAAATCTTGAAATCAAATGTTTCAAGCTTTGAAACATTTGAATTTAGAAATATTTGTATAATATTTATCAGCGTCATTTATGTTAAGAATTGACAACAATATTCTTTGAAAACAAGGCAGAGTCCCTCAGGAGGCATGGACTGAGTATAAAGCTACTCCATTTCCTTTCAATATTGATAAAAAGGCAGAAAAAAAAAAAAAAAAAAAGAGGAGCATGATTCAGTTCTTAAAGAAAATCCCCTTAGAAATTTGCACAAAATTAAGAGGGCAGAAGACATAACCTTCATTGGAAGAAGATCGTTATCAAAGTCTCTCAGTGACCTCCAGATCAAATGAATTCATGTTACCGGAAAAAGGATGTGTTTTGTAGCCATCCTCCCCGTAAAACTTCAGAGCATCTTTCTAGCTTGGATATCATGATATGAAAATTCTGCACTGAATTAAAGTTTCAAAGATTTAATCAAAGTTTCTGAGTATGCATAATATCTCTGAAAAAGTGTCCTGGAGTGGTATGAGCATTGACAATTTGAGAATTACTTGCCTCACATCCCCTCACAACTGCAGAAACTGGGAGCAGAGGAGCGTGTAGCCTTTAAGCTTTGTAATGGTCAGCTCCAGTAGCCACAGACATGATAAAGTGTAACAGTCCATAGCTGCTGAACTGCAGAAAGCATCAACCAGCAATCTGGCTTCAAAGCATAAACCTCCCTGGCTCCCTACTGTGCATTTACAGGATACGTTTTGTCTTAATCACATTGTGTAAAATGATTCAAAAACTGAAATAAATGTCATATTGTGAAAAGTCTTATATCCTCAAATATACAGTGATAGCTAGTGGAAGAGGACAGAATGCACCAATACAGAAGAGAGCATAAAAAACACTGACAACCGATAAATTAGACCAATCCTACATGGTGGATCAGGTTCTCGACTCAGGATTCTGAATTAGTCTTAGCTAATTTGACTTTTTATGAATCTATTTCTGCTGGACTCTAAAATCCAAGAGAAGACTATCTGGCTATGTAAAATCTGGAATAATCTGCAAGCGAAGCTTTTAGTTCAGACATAGTTTAGACAAAGCTACAGCAGAATGAGGAAAAAGTTTTTTAAGCTATTTTGATACCCATTTCTGAAGTGGCTGATATTCAAAGAGGTCAAGGAGTTGGTCCAGGTAAAGGAATTGCTCAGAAATCCCCTTCTTTCTACTCACCCTCTCCATGTATTACACTTGTACCATGCATGTCAGAAGTAAGAGGCGGCAGAATCTACTACGGCAAATTGCACTACATGTGGGAAGCACCACATTTCAGTTTCTACTTAAGTTTTGGCATTGGAATCTCACTAGTAGATAGAAAAGTGTAATACATTGCTGTCCAGACACATAAATATTACGCAATGCTTTTATCAAAAATATAAATAGTGTTTTATCTCATTCTTGTTGTCTTTATAGAGAAGGAAATAAGTGTAAATGTAGCATGCTTCATGACTCCAGCCTCCAGAGAGTGTCCAGGCATTAACAGTCCCCTGTATCAGAGCATCTTGTATGCCAGAAATGTTTAAGGCAGGCAGAGGCGTTTTCTATTGCCAAACAATCACATCACTCATTGACCCCCCATAGGTGAAGGCTAAATAAAATAATTTGCACTAGGCTACAACCGTGTTTCTGTGACTAAAGCTCTTACTGCTCTTTCATAGCAGTCACCCTCAATGAATGAGTTTTGCTCTGTTTCAACAGCAACAAAAATTAACTGGTGTTTGTATGTTGGCAGCGTTCAAACTAGCAAAATTCCTAAAAAGCAACACCATATTCAATTAGCAAGCATGCTTGTATTTGCTACATTTGTTTCTGCACACCACCATGTGCAAGTGTGATAAAATTAAAACTACTGCTGAATAACCATAGAGCTTGCAATCATGTGTAAAACAGAGGCCACAAACTCCCTCTCTGACAACTGGATTCCATTCTAATCTTAGTTTTTGAAGGATTAAAACACCTTTTTATGTCAACTGAGATATAAGCCAACATGAAAATCTTTGTAAAGCTAAGCCATATGTAACAGTTACGATACACTACAATAGCTTACAGGTAGCCTATTAATGCAGACAAGCTGCATCACTCAGGGAACTAACTTTTGGTCTAAAAGGAAAATAAACATTGAGTTCAAAGGCAACTGTGTGCTGAATGCCCTGCTTGTCTTCTCAGCACCTGAAGTACATACATTAATTAAGCATTAGAAAGTAACCACTAATTATTTTGCTAACGGCTAAATAAGATACTCTGGCGTCTATTAAACACAAACCCAAAACTCTGTTTTGCACAGTGGAAGAAAGATGTAACTGTAATAAATTATTAATTTAAACTTTCATTTTGGAGTCTATTTGTAATAAATTAGAATAGATTATATGAATACTAATGAATTATTTAAAGTTTAAATTGGACAATATTTTGAAAAATGTTTCCATGTTAATTCAAAGAAACAAATTACACAGTTTTATTAATAAAGAGCTTAAAATAAATAGAACTGTTGCCCTAGCCCATCTCCCAGGGATGTTAATGACAGGTTTTTTGGAACCAGAACTGGATCCAATCTCCTTTGATTGACTTTAATCTCCTCAGAATTGAGCACAATAATAAATATTGTTGTCAAATTGACAGCTTGGGAAATATAACATACTCTATGTTGTAGAGCTTGCTATGATTACTTCAGTATGTTAATACTCTGCTAGTGGCAATTTTAAAGATTAATGGTGATTACTGTAGGCATTTTTACACATTAATAGACAGTGACATGTAGACAATAACATATTATAGTTACATACATAATTATACATAGACAGCTTTAATTAGTCACTGTTTTAAAACCACAAATATAAAATTTTATACACAAATGTACACGTAATACGGAGTAAAATGTTTGATGACAGAGTGTAATATACATGTGTGAGTTACTTTATACTTAAATATACTATTAGAAAAAAGTTATGCACTAAAAAGCTTTTTTTCTTTTACAAATATAAATAGGTAGATCATACTACAGCATAAATTACAGCATATACTTAAAAATTTAAACACAGATGAAATCATAACCCTTCAAAATAGAACAACCTATTAGGTATTGCTATTGGCTATGCTGATTTCTGGTAGTTTTCAAAATATTCCCTATGATGTTTTACAGAGCATGATACTGTTCCCACTGAAGTAAATGGCTGTTCCCCATTTAATGCAATGACTGCAGGAACAATTGCTTAATAAAACTACACAGACTATATTCCACATGCATTATTATTTCACTGTTATCAAATAAAATATTAATATGATTTTTGAAAGGCAAAGGGAAATAGAGTGACAGAAAGAACAAGAAAGTGAAAAATATTAGCGAATGCTATCGTACCGATTTCCATGGTCCCCGATGCCATGAAACATCACCAGGGCAAGAATGCACATTACACTGTGCCATATTAGGTGGCTTGTCTAGAATTTCACAGTTTTGATCACCCAACATTTGGCCAGTAGGAAGCTGACAGATCACCAATCTTGTCTTTATTCCATCTCCACAAGTTTGAGTACACTGAAATACAAAATTTTATATACAATATTTTTGTTAAGAGAGTCATCACTTACCATTACACAAAACAGACACAGCAATAATCACTACATGGCATTATTTACTACATCTATTTTCATATTCCCTGGACACTCAATTCAAGAATAACGACTTGAAGTCTAATCTCATATAATAAAAAACAATTCTTTCACCAAAACATTTACCAAACTACATTTTTTATAGTTTATCAAGTCATTGTCTACAAAATGTCTCAGCTACAGAAAAACTAGTCTATCAAGAAGTAATAATCTGTGAGAATAAATGTGCATATGTATCTCTCTGATAGGAGGAAAGTATGGAAATTTGCCCTAAAACTAGTTTTCCCTGCCAAAAAAGAGAAAACTCAAGACACTGGGCACACTTTCTCATAGTCTAACTTCAGACTAAGTGTAAATTTCTTATAGGATGTGTTTTCTGGGTTTCAGTTTTCCTGTAACTCTGCAACACCAGACAAAAACACTAATTCTCATTTGTAATGAGCTATTAAAAACAATCTCATCAAAAGTGAGCATTATCCAATTGTTTATAGCTGTTTACTGTATTTCAGAGGATTTTAAATTAGGCAAAACCTGCAGCATATGCATTAACTGGACCCCAAGTCTGCAGCTATGGACAGAAAAACCACGACACTCAGGCTGGCCTTGAGAACTAAATGCTTAGATCTGGTCAAGATGAGGGAAAAAGAAGAAAAATAAAGAAGTCACTTAAACAATTTTTCTTCTTTTCCCAATTCTCGATATTGATATATCACAAATGAGAAAAGAGGGCAGGAATCCCAAGAGGTTGGATTAGAATGAATGCCAAACTAACCAGCTTTAACTCTTTCTGTAGTGTCTGAGCAAGAATGTATTGTCAAAATATAACATTACATGGCATGAAGAAACCGTTCTTTGTCCAAGAACATATAATGTTTCACCAAAACATTCTAACTCAGGTACACATTTTAGATGCATGATCCTATCTTCCTACTTTTAAATTTGTAACGACAACCCAGTCGATACTACTACCTGCAGTTATTCTAGTAAGTAACTAAGAAATCTGATGTAAAGTTTCTTTATAGCTTCTTGTGCTTATTTTTTTTCTTAGACTAGCTATTACGCTGAGGTTTTTTGCACACAATTTATCTTTTTGTAAAGAAAATAATGATGTATTTCTCAAGATTCAAGACACTACTGCAACACTCAATTATATGTTGTACCTCCTTAGCTTCACACAATACTGACTTCTTTTGGATGTATATTTACACCATTCATATTTACACTACAGTGCTGGATTTGATCCAAGACCAAAGTTTAGATAAACCCGTTGAAACTCATTCTTTTTAAATAAGTAAACAAAATGGTGTTCAGTTCCATTTGCAGTCAAGTAATTATGCTACTATTCCTAAGCTTATGTGGTAAATAATATTTCCCTTTGAAAGTGAAATGATCTTACTTCTCCCCAGTTCCCATAGTTCCATCGTGGGCAGGGTCCAGAATCACAGTGTCTCGACTCTGGAGGTTTTGTTGCCTCATCACAGTAACTAGCACTTCTTCCTTCCTCATCTTGACATACTACAACTCGACGGTGAAATCCACCTGCACAAGTACTAGAGCACTACCAAAACATGTAAACATATGTATCACCATTGCATAATCAGAAAAATGTAACATATGTTGGTTAAAACAACTTTCAATTATTACTTTTTAATCGTAACTTTCAAAACTGATATTTGCAAATAAAAATTACTAGTATGTAGAATTATTTTAAAGTTGAAATCACAGAAAAATTACATTTTAAATTTAATAAATTCCAAATAATAATTTTTTTTCTTTTAAATAAATGTGCTTCTTTTTGGACCAGATCTGTACTGCAATAAAGCTTCTAGAAATGTTAACATGCATATGAGAGAACAAATAAATACATTTAAAAAAAAAATTCTTACTGCTCCCCAGGGTCCAGTTCTCCACTGATATCCTCCAACAGAGGGACGGTTCCACTGGTTTACATTGTCTTGTGGATGGTGTATTGGAAGGTAGCCTACTTCTGGAACATGGCTTGGGTGGTCATGTACTTTTTGAATATGATGATAAACCGGTGGACATGGTGGCATGTTACATTCTTGCTCTTCGGAAGGTCGGCCTTCTGGATCACAGTAATTCTCGTTGATTTGTTGATGATAGTTGACACAGATAACTTGTCTTGTTACTATTCCACTATCACACGTAACTGTGCACTGACCAAAAATTAACCCAACAGTTGTGACAGAACATTGATAATCCATAACCGAAGACATTCATATTTACTTTTAATAATAAGAAACATATAATTTGTTTTTTTCAAAGGATGCAATTTCCATCACACTTGCATAGAATATGAAGTCCCAATTTCTAACCACAGGCTTTGGCCAATAATCTAAATAGATATATTAAAAAACCCCCAAATGCTTAATACTTACAGGTGACCAATTTCCAACTTGCCACTCTCCACACGGGCTAAAGCAGCTTGAAACTTCAGCTGGTCGTGGCAAATGAGCACAGAAGGATTCATCTGCTATTCCTCCATGAGCATCTCTACAACTCACATAGCGAGCACGATCACCCTTCCCGCAGGATGCAGAGCACTGTCAGAGAACAATCCAAGCTCATCACACTTTAGGATGCAAGCATCTAAAACACTAATGTAGCTTAGTATCATCTTGGCTTTAGAATTAAACACTGAAAACCTGATTTCTATCTCACACTGATAGAGCCGTGCCCTCAGGAAGGAAAGCGAAATCTTGCTGGATGGTTTAGGCCTTAGGAATTCCCATTGGCTTGGAACTGAACTGCATGGCCTTAATTCTTGTGAAGCAATTCAGTGTATCTGAACAGGTAGCACTTCAACTATAACGTGGAATCACTATACAGTTTCAAAGGCAATTTTTTTAATTTGTTAACAATAGAAACACTAGACAGTAACTTCCTGAACATTTTCATTGCTACACAGTGATGCGATATTTACATAAAAACTGATATTCACCATCTATTTGTCATTCTAGGTTATATTAGCATATTCCATTGAGCCTCTTCTGATGCTTTCAAAGCTGGGAAGTTCAAGTTGGATTTAGTGAAGTTTCTGAGTAGCCTCAGTCTATGCACTCTTTCCTGCTATTTAATTAAAATAGTTGTGCAAAGATATAGTTGTGTTGTATGCTTTGTTAAGAACCTCAAGAGACTAAGAGACACACACATTTTGATAGATAATTTTAAATTTTCACATTGCTGTTAAGTAAAACTAATTTTCAACACTATAAAAATCAAAAACTCTTCACTTAAACGGTTTGTGCAGAAACGATTTTTTATAGTGCATTACAAATTATGTAACATTATACCTTTAAAAACCCAAACTCTTTAATATTGCTATTCACATGAAAGATTTAAGTCACATTTTAGAATGAAAGATTTTCTCTATAGTCAGAAATGATAAATTATTTAAAAAAAAACACTTTCTTGCATACTCACACAATATGAAAGCAATTCTGCTCAGAACCTCAGTTCCTAGAAATCTCTTTTTCCCCTCCTTATTTTCCCTGGCTAGATTTGAAGCACACAGAATTTGCTGGGAGTGTCTATCTCCTCTTTAAGAAACAGGTTCTTAAAAAAATATATTAGAATTCCCTTAAAATTTATCCTGAGCAGATTTGAGACTGAAAAATATATTAATGAGATCTTTACGGTAAAATGGGTGAAGGAATGGAGGACTGCTCTGCAAGATATGACCACTACTATGTTACATACTGGGGTCCACGATCCATATCGCCATTGGGTCACCTTCCCCACATGAGCTAGAGGAAGCGATGTAGTCCACAATTTTGTAGTTTCTGGACAAGAGGGCAATTCACATTCCTGTGGGGATGAGAAAAAAAAGCTTTTGAAATACACATTTTGGAAGAGCCACATGTAAATCAAATGGCTCTCACAGAGATAGATCCTACTGTTACAATAAGCCAGCATTAATTAACAAGTATTATCTTCTAACTTTCCCCTGACTTTATTCAAATGCTTTTCATCAAACAGGTTTTTTTTCGAATCAAGACACGAAGAAACTTTATTTGATGTTAAAACTGTGTTATTAATAACTAATAGTATTCACACTGAGAGAGAGAACTGTGTTGGGCAACTTCCTGGAGACAAGGGGCATAGACATCTCTGTGTCTTGATTCGTAGCCACATGCAGTACAGAAGACCTGAATGAAGACAGTGCCTGTGCTGTCCTGCCCTTCATACCCTCTCATCACTGAGAATGAAAATTGCCCAGTTTCATTCAACAGGCAAACAGGTACCACAGTTCAGAATACAAAGTATACTCAACCCAGTGTTTTCACATATATGTGGAAATAAACATATACCAATTACTTGGCTTTTGTATTCTGAAATCTTAGTCAAAAAGGTGTAAGAGGGCTGGTAACTTGTGACTGCTTTACTCTGGACCATAGAATCCTCCTTTTTTCCTCTTCTCCTTGATACAAAAAGCAGAGTATGCCCTCAAGGAGGTATGTGGTTACCAGCTTAGCTGGATGAGATGTATCAATCTGGCGGCCAGATCAATATATTACTACATAGCAACTGAGACATCAATTGCTTTTAGTTAAAGGTAAACCCACTGACTCTATTAAAAACATTTCTTCTGAAAAATTACAGATTTAAATTAAGGGAAGTGATGAAGTAAGTAAACTGAGACAGAAAAAAAGGTAAAAAACTATATTAATACCATACCGAATCATAATTCTTGTCTACAAAGTTTTGAATTAGTATAATTCCAACAACTGAAGCTTTCTTCAAGCAACATGTCATTCTTTTAAGAACCGTACACAAGCAGAATTTTAGAGAATATCAGGTCAGGTAAGTACGTATTATTAAGCATCATGACAAGTAGTGTCCTTATAATATTCTAGATGTTGAAGCTCCCCCTCCCACCAATAATCAAAAACCTTTGGATCCTTTCACTCATATGCCAAATGTTCAAATCTCCAATCTCCAAATCACTCTGCTTTTACTTAATTCTCTAAGCCAAATCTGAATTTCAGGAAAAAAGCAGACAGTTTCAGGGTTTTTTTGCTCATTTTAGATCTCATTTCCTGCAAGTTCCCCGAAAGATTCAGTAGACAACAATTGTTACTTAGACAATTTTAACTAAAAAGTACAATCAACTGAAAGGTTTTTTTTAACTTACTTGATTATCTCTGGGACGAGTAGCAGCATTACATTCCCTGTCATCATCCAAAATAACTCTGTAAGTTCCAGTAACACATTTGACTGCACGCATCTGGTATCCGCGTCCACATGTTACAGCACACTGTTAAAGTCAATAATTTCACACACTTGAAATAGCGCTACTTATAAACAAATTTAATTTTTAATTACACTTTCTATTTTAAAACTTTCTAGAATGAATAGGAATGATTAGTACCAGGGGAGGTTTAAATTGGTCATTAGGAAAAATTTCTTCACCAAAAAGGTTGTCAAGCACTGGAACAGGCTGCCCAGGGAAGTGGTTGAATCACCCTCCGTGGACGTATATAAAAGATGTGTTAGGTGTGGTGCTTACGGACATGATTTAGTGGTGGACTTGGCAATGCTGGGTTAATGGTTGGACTCGATCTTAAAGGTCTTTTCCAACCTAAACAATTCCATGATTCTATGAGTACTGGGCTGGTATTAACTTTCTACATGGCAGACCATATAGTACTTAAACAGTGTCCATTGACACACCAATATTTTAGCTGTTGCTGAAGAGTGCTTGTGCAAGATGAAGGCTTTCTCTTTTCCTCCTTTTTTTTTTTTTTCCCCAGAATTTCCCCCTGCAGTGTGTAGACAGGAGGTGGGCTGGAGACTGGGAGGGAACACAGCCAGGACAGCTGACCCAAACTGATCAAAGGGATAATTCATGCTATATAATGTCATGCTCTGCAATAAAAACAGGAGTAAAGGAAGGAAGGAGCCAGGGGGAGTAATGGGTGGCTTCTAAATGAATCACTAGCTGCAGCTGTTAAATGTCTTTCCCTTCACTACAGACTTTGACAAGAGCACACTCAAAGGCAGTACCTAAAATGTTAGCTGAAAATATTATTACATAAATCCCACCCTATGAGTGTTGTGGTGCAAACACAAACACTGGTATAAACCCAAGCTATGAATAGCTATTATGAGATGGTAGGGCTAAGAAATAAATTCACATGAGCAAATACCTCCTATCTATTATGAATGAGAGTCATAGAGTACAGAATTATGGAGAACAATATAGACAAGAAAATACATATAAGCGTATGGCAGCACTTTAGGATCATCAGAACAGCCCATTTTGCCTTTCCTGGATAAACTCTGTGCAACGTTTCAACAGGTCCACCCTCCAAAGGAATGGGCCGAGTCCCTAACCACTACAGTCTAGTGGTTAGGGAGATGTTGGGATGAAGGTTGGACTTGATGATCTTCGATGTCCTTTCCAACCATAATGATTCTATGATTCTATGGTACAGTGTAAAAACTGCAATGGAAAGCTCTGCTCCAGTGATGTGGATTGGCAAATTGCTTGTACAAGCTATTCCAGCAAGGGTATACACAGTGATTTTTCATTCAGAAGAACTGTATCATGGGACTGAATTAATTTCTTAATATCATTTTTGCATCTACCTTGTAGGAATGGAAAGCCAGCACCTTGTGATCAAAAGATTACTCAAATGGAATTCAACACTGTGCTAATCACGCTGCTGTCTATCTCTAGTGTGAAAAAACATTACATGAGACACATTGTATACAAAATAAATGTTTAAGTGAAAAATATACCTAATTTCCAAAGTTATATTCATTCCACATTTTGCTATCAGGTTATACGTACAAAATAAATAGCTGCTACTAAGTTATGAATTCTCATTAACCTCCAAGAAACACTGACTCATCCAAGACTTCTGTTGGTTTGAGTAACCTGATCTTATGAAAGCTCCACGAAACTGAGTACCTTATTATTTTTTAATTAATTCTCATCTATTTGGTGACAAAGGTTCCCTTCACAAATTAATTCACTTTTTTCCAGAATTTTAAAGCCACTGTGGTATACATTAGATGAGCATCCTTACACACAGGAACATATTTTTCAACAGCACTTTCACACAGAGAGCAGATCTTTTACCACTGAAGGTCAAAACAAAACATAACAACAAAATACTTAGTCTTTTTGCCTATTATTACCATATACACTTTTATTATCTTAATTAAAGCTACCACTTAAATATGCCCACACATCTATAAATATTTGGTCTTTTACCTGTCCCATTCATCTGAGCAGTTTGCTATCAAATTTTCATTATTCTGGAAATGTAGCACATTCACGTGTAAAAGCATCTTTGATATTAAAGCTTAGGGCCAGTAACTATTTTAGGCATTTAACTTATCTGTGGATGTTCCTAAATTACAAGTTAGATAGCCAATAGCAGCAAACAAACATGAATCAGCTCAACTCAAGCAACTGCTTAAGATTCAATCAAAATGTTTAAACAGTATTGTTTTGTGATTACTCATAGTCTGAACTAGAAAACAAGAAGCCAGGAATCCTTATGTACTCACTGCTCCCCAAGGCCCTACTTCCCAAGATGCACATTCATGAAGTTCACATGGTGTTACTGATTCTGGTCTGTCATTTGGATTACAGAAATCGTCTCTTAATTGTTCATCGTTAAGTTGGCACCATACTTGACGATGCTTCATTCCTTTGCCACATGTCACAGGACACTGCAAAATTATTAGTCATTGGTTTGTAAGGACATGAATCAGCATTGATGGGTTCACTTTCTTTTAGTAATCTGTTGGATTTCAAAGATTATATAAATAACAAAAATATTCCATGAAGTTAAGTAGTCCAACAAAACTAATAATTTTATGAATTCTTAATTTCCTGTAAACATCAACCCAAATGCTAATACAATGGAATCACTATTAAGTTTCTAAAGCTACAAAAATATGAGAACAATATACAGCTCATTTATTTTCATTAGAATAAAGAATACTTGTTTAAAATATGAGTGCACGTATGATAGCTTTCACAATAAAAATGTTTAAACTATCCATTATTTCTTTATATCCATATAATGTTTATAATAAAATGGATATAATTCTGTTCTTCAGAAAAGATGGTTCTCATAGCTTTATAAAAAAGGAGGGCTTGTATATTATGGCAGATAGATTTACTTTAAGTAGCTGCATTACCTCATTTGAAAGCAACAAAATTCCAGAGAAAAATAAATTCTAGGTGTATTTTTCAGAAGTTATCATGCCACTTGTACATGTGGGCTATATATTGGCCAAATCCTAGGACTTCCAAATTTTTATTAGTGTGTGCCCCAAAACAGCCAGAACAAAAAAAACAAACACTTAAGGCAGCTTTTTAAAATATCAATGACCAGGACCAAAGGCATCTATCTTAACTTTTACATGATTCATTACCTCGCTCCACTCACTAATAGACCAGCTTGGACATAAGAATTCATTGCAACTCTGTGTTACAACTCTTGGAAGTTCCTGGCATTCTCTGTCAGGAAGATGACGACCCAAATTGTTCATACAAAAAGCTTCTCTGGTTCTGACACCTCTTTCACAGCTCCTGGAACACTGTGGTGTATAGTCAATATTATGAAACAAGGAAACAACATGAAAAAAATAGGTCAAAATATATTATCGGTCTTGGAGGTGAAAAACGCTAATGATTGTGTTAGGAAAATGTATCCTACATTTAGTCCACAGACTTCTAATATGTTTAATGTGAGATAAATTTGGCACTCTGTTTAGTAGTTCCAAGATAGAACTCTCTAATGCAGATTAAAGCTGAAATTGTACTTATTCATTTTCTACAAAATACTCTCAGAACTAAATTATTAAGACTATAAACAAAAAAATACACCTTGAACCACCAGATCTTCTCTGCTGACTTTCAAAACCAACCTGCAAACAATTTAGCTAGTTTCTTACAAAAATATGAGGAAGTTGTATCAGGTACCAATCTTTGTATTTCAGCAGTTCTGCATTTGTCAAATGTTATTTTTTTTCAATTACTTAAACTAAAATAATATCTATATAGAAATAAAAGTTTGACGTGAATGCTAACCAGAACTATAATGGTACAATTATAAGGTTTTGAATTTTTACCTCTGACCATTCCGTGTAGTGCCAGCTTGTTAACATACAGTCCCCATGGCAGGGCTCTCTAGTTGGTGGTTTCTGCTGATCAGCACAGTACTTCTCATCCACGGGAGCACTGAGTCCTTTTGAAATAGAGTACTTCATGCAGTGGATCTCTATAGACCGATACCCTGGGCCACACTTCGATGTGCAGTCACTTTTGCCAACATTGTGCCACCTACAAGGATAAACTGTTATAGAAAGCTAACTATGTTTTAAAAAATAAGACCACAGTGAATAAAGCATTTTGAGAATGTACCAGGCACTGTCACATAAATATAGATATGCATTTTAAGGAACAGATAAAACTGTAAAATCTGTTTCAAAGAATTTTCAAAGCAATATAAAAGAATTTGACTCATAGGCTTAAAAACATCTTTTCAAATTTAAAGGCTCTTTTCTCTTAATCTAGGTGACTTTGAAAAATGTAAGCTATAATTCTGAACACTTCATCGTGGGCTTTCTTGGAGTGCAAAAACACAAGTCTGTTTCAAATCAGTTCCAGTTGTGGGTACAATTCTGGTGAAAAATATATTCTGCAGAGCAATACAAGTTTTCACACCAGGATAACAGATTCACAATGCTAACAAAAGATTTTGTACTTTACTAGTAAAAATTAGACAAGTACACTAGTTCTACCTAGATTCAGAGGTGTAAACATAATGTATAAACACATTATACCAATAGATTTCAGGAAAGGAAGGAGAGACAGAAGGAATGAAGGAGGTAGAGAGCAGTGGAGGGACAGAGGATAAAGCAATTTGAATTACTTTGTTTCAATCTCTATAAACAAAAATATCCATCAGTTAGGAATCTCTTTTTACCTTAATTCACACTCTGTATTACACTCCTCAAAGACAGCTGGTACAGTGGGTATAAGTTCACATCTTTGATCAGACACTACCACATGATCGCTTTTACGTATACATGTCATTCTTCTTCTTCGAATACCTTGAAAAGGAACCAAAAAAAAAGAGAATAAAGGGCTAAAATGAGAGTTCCCTTTTACAGGAATGATTCCATTAATCATTTAGGAATTTAACTGATGTACCTCATTAACACTAATTGCTGTATACAGCTGATTCTGCACAAACAAGCTGTTTTATGCAGCTGACTACATTCCAGGTGGAGAACAACCTTGTCCCAGTCACCCCTGCCATCTCCCAGCTGTACTACAGTGGTGGGCTCACAAAGATATCAACTTCCAGAAAACTGCAAAAGTGCAACAGTCCCTTTATTCATCAGGCTTAAGTATTCCAAATGCATCACATCTGACCTTAGCTAATTACCAAATTTTCAAACCATCCCGTTAACTTGGAGGCTGTGATTGTTTTCTTTGAGGAAGCAGAAAATTTGATCACAGGGTACCCAAAGGATCTGGAGCGCTGGGAGAAGTACCACAGTTGACAGATGCTCTACTTCTCTAGCACATGAGCATATCTACAGCCTGACTCAAAACCAGAAAACTCACCATCAAGTTTACACGCATTTCTGTAACTTGCTAATAGCAGTATCTATCAAAAAATTGCATATGTACACTTTATATATACACTTCATACATATTGCAGTTTTATTTTTACACTAGAATGGCCTACAGAATAACAGTTTAAAAATGTGTGTGGCCATTCTACCCTTAAAGGCTCTGTGCACCTAAGATTTGCTGAGAGTGCTGAGTTTCTTCCTTACAAGCAGGGCTGAAAAATCTGAATACTTCTGGTCTTTCATTCCGGTAACAAAAAAATTCACAGTACCTTGGCACATCCTGCTGCAGTCTTGCCAGGGTCCATAAGGATCCCACGTAAACAGATCACTTCCATCTTCTATTGGGATATTGAATGAATAACGCACATCAGGGTTGTATAAATTCCCTACACACAAAACCTTAATTGAGATAAAACGATAGCTGTTTTTCAGTGAATTTGAACATAAAATTATGAACATAATGATCATGTGGCAATTTTTCAAACTTATGAAAAAAGTAAACATGCACCTGTAAGGTTAGCTCTTCTTCGATTCTATCAGTGCTGTTAATTCGTTCTATCGTATTGTTTGAACCACTGTACTCAAAAATGGCTCCTTGTATATTGATTTCTCTTTTTGACATGCTTACAACAAAATTTCCATTCAAGATAAAATTTCCATGAATATCAGATAAAGCTATAAGTAAAATAAAATATTGGAAATAAAGCATCTATTTAATTAAAAGGTTCTATCAATAAAAACTCCTAATAATATATCTTCTCATCAACACTTAGCTTCATTTTAGTCTATTTGTAACACTTCAAAGTTGTATCCATTTCTAATGCATTAATTCAATCTTGACCATCAGTAACTTTCACCTGTACAGTTGTCAAGGATTTTCTCTGCATTAACAACACATCTTTAATAATATTTGTTCTGCTGAAGGGTTGAGTGCAGTCATCACTCTTAAAATTGCTCAGATTCTGCTACTGTAGAAGGAAACAGTAGCAGAACCTAGCAATAATTATCTGTATTTCTGGTTGTTTCTGTGTCCTGTGAGATGTATAGCAATGACAGGGCAACAGGTGGCAATGAATACATTTTGAAAACTCTGAAGTTTGTTGAGTAGGAGGGTAACGGAAGAAGAGGCAGAAGGAAAATAGGCAGCAATATTCTCTCAGGCACTTCAGATATAAGTTCTGTGAAACAGAACAACCAATATTTTTGTTACAATGTGCTTATGAATTCTTTCTTCCTCTCACACAATTGCAAATGTATCAACATGTGATCTTTATACTTGGACATGATAGAAAAAGAAAAATGTGAGACAACTGGTAAGTTTGTTGAAAATCAGACTGCTTTGTTTATAAACAGTGTAGGCTTCCAAGATTCAAAACCACAAATATCTGCATTATTCCTGAGTTCTTTGTGTAGTTTTAATTAACATTGCCACAACAAAGTACAAAATTGACAAAATAATGCAACACACTATAATTTCTATTCTCTGACAAATGAAATCACACTTTTAAGAACTAGAAACCTAATATCCTCTCACTCATTTTTCGGAAAACTAGTATCTACAGCAAGAATCAGGCAAATAATGGTGCAATGTAATCAGATATTTGCTCTAAAGACTTTATCAGACTCTTGATACTATAAATCTAAAGCAGAGCCCTGGCAAGGGCACAAGAACTATCTGTCAGTGTTATACACAGGAGGCTTTTACCAAGGTAGTTGTCATCTTCCGGTTTTCCTGAGTAGCTGTGCTGTCGAATATCAATGTTTGTTGCTCCTTTGGGAATAGTTACTACAACATTGTAACCTGCAATGTAATTATTCACAAATTAATTATATACAAAAATGGTCAAATACTACTAAATATGAACATACATTTAACTAGTTTTATTCACAAAACCCAACAGTGCACCAGGGACAACCACGCACGAACATGATCTTCATGTTTTAGGAAGGAAACGTGGATATCTTCGTGTATATAAAATTTCTTTGTTGGTGGTTTTTGTTTTGGTTTTTGATCAATTGAACTGAACTTTTATTTTCATAACTTGCTAAAATTCATTTCTGTGTTCAGAAATGTGAATTCTTTACTAATAACATGAGTTTGTCTTACTCAGAAAAATCTTCAGAGAGCAGCACTACCCCAGAAAGCAGTCAAGTGTATGAAGTGGGACTCAGGAAACGTAGCTCCTCACAATTTAACCACAAAAATTTTATATAAGTCACTTAACACAAAATATCTCCACTCCCTGTTTATACAACTGGGTTTGCTTTTCAGTATTTTACTCAAGAATTGCAGTGTTGCAGGCCATACACATAGGTGGATACATCAGATAAACTAGCCATGCTTGATCTACATTCTGCTACTTGCATGGTACCCTAGTGTGCTCCCTTCAAGATACAAATGCTTCACAAATGAGTCATCATTTCCTGTAATACCTCCAACTGCTATTATGGTAGCCTTGTTGTAAGGTACAAAATAAGGTGCATCAAGATCTACTTTCTAGAACTGTTGCTCTACACATAAAGGTAGGTTAAAAGAAAAAAAACAAAAAAAAGCTGTTTCTCATTGATGCAAATCACAAGCTGAAAAAGATACTTATGTCTAGAAAAACTGAGCATGGCAAACATTGAAAGCAAATACTAAACCCAAACATGCAATCTGAAGCAGTTATATAATGTTTGCTGACTATCCACTTCTTTTGCTGTGGTTAATAGTCATGCCATGATTTAACTTTAGTTATTTGACTCACCTCTGTGGGTGAAAACTTAAATGGCAATATCCTTTTCAATTTCATAATTCATTAACTTCCCACTGCTTTTATTCTATTCAAACCATGCCGTGCATTTAAAGGAATATCTAACCTAATCACAGGTCTATCACATTTACCAGCTGGGGGCAGCACTGCAATTGCTAACTGACACGCTGCATGCTCTGGATAAATACACATTTGGCATTTGGCCAACCTTCCAACAGATTGGGAAGAAAACCGAAACACACTCGAAATAAGACCCTCATTTCATACGCTCAAAATCTTGTGGTAGTAGAATGACAGAAGACAAAATACAGGAGAAAACTCTTAGCAAAACATATTTTTATATCATTATATGCATATCAAGGATACACAGAAGAACAGATCACTCCCTGAGGAACTGAGAATGACCATTTTCTAGGAAATCCTCAGATACTCTAATACGATGCCATAATAATAGCCAACACAATAATTATGTGTACATAATTAGATTACTATTTCCTAAACTGGGAGCTAAGTAAATTAGTATTTCATTGTAATGTGTTTCTGATGATTTTTTCACTACTGTTTAAACACTTAATGACAACATAGTAACTGTATGAATACAAGCATGTACTACAGGCTGCTATTGCCTAATTTCAAGTTATGCCCGAGTAAAATCACTCGTGTCAGTATGGAAGAGGATCACATGTAGTTAAAATAAGAAGATCAAGTGCACAGACCTTGGCATACTTATCCTGTGATCCTAACTCAGCCCTTTTTTGGAAAATAGCATTTCCTCGAGCAATGCTTGCAGGCCTAGGGATGTCATAGGCCTCCCATGGACACTGAAGTTTCAGTGATCAGTGAAGTGCTAGGGCCTGAGCCTTAGGCCCTGAACCAAAGTTGACCTACGGATGAACCCCACAACCAAACAGTATATTTTGTAGCAGTAACCAGCGGAAGATTTTATCTCTCTCTGGAGATGTGCTGCAGGGCTGTAGGACCTGACACCCAGCCTTGCTGAGAAATATGTGGCCAAGACCAAAATAGATAGAGATACTCCTTTGGGTTCCTCCCCACACCATGAACAGGCTTTGGGCGGAATCCAATAGGGAGGATGACACCAGATGTTCCATATTTGAAGTTTTGAAGGTCCTTTATTCAACTGAGGTTGTTTATTCAACTGTATAAAAGCCGGACCTCACCTACAACTGGGCGCACTGCATAGGACTTCCCCATTGCCAGGACAGATTCCTCAAATCCTCACTGCAACCAGGGCTCCCCCGCTACTGCAGATCTGGATGTTGGTAATGTATTAACAGGTCCTTTGGTGATGTATCCCTGCAACCGGGGCTCCCCAGCAACTGCGGACTATAGTTACTTTACCCTGCTTATTCCCACTGCTGCTAACCATATAATTTCATTTCTGTATCATCTTGAAATAGACAGCAAAATAAGCCTATGCCTTTTGTGGATGTCTGTGTTCTTTCTGTCGGCCCTGTCAATTGGCAAAACAATCAGTTAGCTACAACCTCTGCTTTGCCCTGCTGCACTCCTATTTGAGCACACCTGAATGATAATCCCAAATGTTTAGCCTACTGACCAGTAGTATAATTCAGTATCATCTTTCATATGCTATAGTTCTAAGATTTAGAACATAATTTCAAACATTCAACTAAATATAAAACCAAAATAATAAATCAAGGTTTTCCTCATGCCAAAATGTGTTTGGTTTGTTGGGTTTTTTTTCTCCAACTTCAGACAGAAGCAAATATGTCTGTGGCAATGCAAAGCTGGTAACAGTGGAGAGTGACAGTCTCAACCATATTTGTATAAATGGCAGTTTCATGTAATGGGCACTTGTATCGAATGTACTTGTAACAGAATACATGTGCTATCTATAAGCAAAAGGATCTTTCATAGCGGTGGGAAATAAAACCAGGGACAGTCCTTTACTCAGAATTATCAAAATAATGCATTCCATTCCTTCAGTGTTTTGACCCCATGTTTAGAAATCCAGCCTCTAATAGCTGACTGTGTCTTCTTCTAGCTTCTCAGGACAGACACAAGAAAAGTTGTGTATTTGCATGGGAAGGGTAGCTGTATCCCACCTTTAAGTTTTTTGGTACTTTTTTGCTTGGCACAAGCCCTCTGCCAGGGGAAAAAAAAACAAACCAAACCAAAACAAAAACATATCCAGCAGGATCCTGGGCATACACGCCTCTTTGACAAGCAATTCTTTTGTTCTATGAAGATCCTATTTGGCAGCTCTCCAGGTATCATTTTCACTTCGCCTGTGGAGTTCTTCAACCATTGAAGTGGCATGAAGGAGCCATTAGGAATCTGATATTAACCTGGAGACTTCTCTCCTTATGTTCTATGCTCTAACTACTGAACTGCACTGCTACATTCTCCATACTTCCCAGAAAGAACTACATATACAAGAACTATCAGTAGCTCTGTTAGAGAAACTAAATGAAAGAATAGGAATTACCAAGGGTTATTCATAGAAGTACAGAATCACCTAGGCTGGAAAAGACCTTTAAGATCATTGAGCCCAACCATTAACCTAGTACAGCCAAGTCCACCACTAAACCATGTCACTCAGCACCACACCTACACATCTTTTAAATACCTCCAGGGATGGTGACTCAACCACTTCCCTGGGCAGCCTGTTTCTCATTCAGAAGTTTCTTATTTACTAAATGCCAATGAAGAAGAAAGAACAGAGTTGCTGCCCATGTTCTCTGGAAAGAGAAGGCTCACATTTCACAGGCTATCTTTGCTCACTATAGGAAAAAAGGAACCTCATCAGCTGCTCACATCACAGGCTCTTTGCTATATCTCTTTACATAACCAAAAGGAGACATTGGAATAATTCCTTCAGCTGCATAGTTTCACATGATAGAATGCAATGTGAAAAGCAGTAGTATTCTTCCTTTTAAGGTACTTCTATCCTTGTATCTTTTATTTGTGTCTTTTGTTTTGATCTTAGAGAGGATTCTTTTTTTTTTTTAGCCTTGAATGGGTTAGTGTGTCACAGTGTTTGCCTCTGTATCCATAAGAGAGGGCATGTGACTGATAATCAGAGATATTTTTTGTTGACGCAGGTCCTAAAGATCATTCACTGAAATCCCATTAAAAAATTATGTAAAACATAATTTCTAAGCCATACTGAAATGCACATTAAGATTTTTTAAAAAACAAACAACAAACAAACATACCATAACGAGCACTGTTGAAAGTACCTGCAAGAGTCTTACATGAAGAATTATCACCACCACAGATTCCACATTTGTCTCTCCTTGCCTTGGAATTCAAAACATGATCACAGCCTGCTTGCTACAAAAAAAATAAAACAGCCCTGTGTCACTCAGTCCAATGAAAACAAACAATGTGAGCTTCCCACTCCCCAGAAACATTCTCATTTACTCTATATATCTGGTCTTCCTTAGCAATTCATAAAAAGATTTTTATGGTTTTGGGTGCTGTGATGTAAGGGCAAACCACAATAATGCTGTCGTACTAGGAATGTACAATCCAAATACATTTAGTACGTCAAGAACTGTAAAAGAATACATAACAGTATGTAAAGATTTTGCATTAAAAAAATCAACATAGTGTGTAAATTTTGAGTTATATTTACATTAAAAAGTCTTGGAATCCTAAAAGCAGTATGTATGTGTACATGGACATCACTTCTTTTAAAGTCTGTCATTATTGCAAAAGAAGCAAAGGAATACACATAGACTATGCTGGTTAAACTAGCAAAAGCACAATTTTTGGTTACGTATCTTTACTTCCTTTTTTAAAAATTATGATAAATAGGAAAATTCTCTGGTATTTCCTTTCCTCTTGATTCAACTCAATTCTCCTAATCTTGAATTTATGCAATTTCCCTGGAATCAGCAAAGCAACCTGGGCTTAACAAAAAAAAGTCTTGATTTGCTATAAGCACCTTGCTTCTCCCAACAAAATCTTGTGGCACTTCCATAAGTACCTTTAAGCAACAAACATTGAAATGATCCCTTCCCATGGTCAGTTCCCCTGATCTTGCAATGAAAGAATAAATATGTTCTCTATTCACCCTTGGATTTTCTACTTTTTACTTCTTTGACTGCAGAACTACTACAAGAATAAACACACAGCATGCTTCTTTCCTCCCTTTATGCCCACCTTGGATCAGTTTCTCTCTGTTCACTTGGACAATATTAACTCTCTCAGATACGAGGCTCAGTAAGGAAAGACTGAGGGTATTCAGATTCAACTGCATGTTCTTCACTTAATTTCCTCCATTTCCAGATCTTTAACTTGATAGCGATTAAAATTAACTTAAGCAAATTCAAAACATCTTGCTTTACACATTTTCAGTAATGGTTATTTGGATGAATATTTAATATTTACTTTACCATCTGTTAATGTTGAGTTTAGTAATTAGTAAGTTTAGATTTAAATACCCTGCATAAGCCTTGAACACAAAGGTCATTGGTTTCTGCTCCACAGGGAGTACCATCAGCAACTCTGTCCTTCAGCTGATAGTAGGAAGTTGTTCCAGAAACTCGGCAAAAAAGTTTACAGCGATCTTTCATAGAAACTGGAAAGAAAATCCAACAGGTTTCTTGTCTGGTTTAAAACTTTAATTAAAGTAACATTTTTATTTCATTAATTGAAAAAATTTGTAATTACTTACTACCACTGTATTTTGGAAGCCAGCGAACAGCAGATGTAAGACCATTGATATTAAAATGTTTGCCATCAAATTCAGAGCACTGTTGCTCCCGGAAATCTTTTCTGCCTTTTGGACATGAATCAGTATTACACGATCGGAATTTCATCCTGCGGCCAACACAGTACTTTCCTCCATTTCTTGGTCTAACAAAAGTAGGTAAATGTAAAACACATTCAGTTTCTAAAATTGCTGTTTACCATGAAAAGTGGCTTGAGCCACTGATCTAAAGGGGAAAATCTCATACAGCATTCTGTCATCTGTTACTGACTTTATTCCACACACCCCTTATCTACTATTGCACTGTACCTTTATACAAAAGTGAAGAAAATAAAAAGTCCATGTAAAATACTACTGCTGACGTAGGTGGTAATCAAACTACCAATGCTTATTAATGCCTATTACATTTTTATTTTCCTTGGTCAAAATTATTTTGCCTGGGAAAAAGCATTATTAACTTCAATGCTTTTATCAATGCAGCCGAGATTACAACCCTATTTTTACAGAAGCAGCACCTCCCTCAGTAATTTGAAATTATTATTTTACAGAGTGACAGAGAAAGAAGACAGAGTTATGAGCTGACACACTCTTTTCTGTAGTCCTAATATTGGTTTCAGTTTGGGGATCAAAAGAAATAAAAATGGAAAATTGTGGAAAAAATCCCATTTACTATAAAGTCTAAAGCACATTTCCTAACTGTTATAAACCCTGCTACACAAGAATTCAGTATTAGTAGGTCCTTAGGGAGGAAAAAAATAATAAATCAATGGCATATTGATGCTATCAGTTACTTTAGAGTGACAGCGGCGTACCTAATGGGAATCTAGTCTATTGCCTCCCTTACTTATCAGAGAAAATAAAATAACCTGGGGCCATCTGATTGAGGTCCATTTATCCCAACAATAATATCAAGATGACATGACTTCCTACAAAAACCCTGAAACTACCCAGGCTGCAGCTATGGTTCTGCTTCTGGAGAAGCTAAGGGTAAAGTTCTCATTGACTTTTATTACAGAGAATTAAACCCACATTGAATTATTCAGTCAATGGAACTGACTCATCAGAAACCTAAGTTGTAATTGATTCTGCTGTAACCAGCGTTCCTCATGGGCTTTACTGGTGGTGATCTTGTGAAAAAACCTTAAATCAAAGCAAGTCAAGTGTTTCACTATAAAGATTACCAGGGAATACATCTATTTGTTTTTGCAGCTTTCACTCAAAAAAAAAAAGACCCTGCCAAAATAAGTCTTTAGAAATATCTATAAATATGAGCGATATAGTTGAGAGAGAAGAGTAATCTAGAAGTTGTCTGCATGTTAGGGTCTGTAGACTTATCCCTCTTTTTAAATATGGCTGAAACATCCATCTTTTTTTTATTGGTGCTTTGAACTAATTTGCACAACCCACAGTATCTTCATTTTGTTTTGAACTGATCCATTATGGCATAATATCTTCATTACGCATCAATGTAAAACACAATAAAAAACATACTCTGGTCTATTACACAGCCTGGTGGTGCTCTTGATTCCACCTCCACAAGTTCTTGAACATGAGCTATAAGGTCCCCATGGTCCCCATTCTCCATCTATAGGACGCATCTCCATTTCTCTGCTTACACAAATTCCATGGCGGCAGTGCTGCACCGTTGACAAACAAAATAAAATTTATAAGTCAAGCAAAAAGGTTGTTGTATATTTTAGGCACAGAAAGAACTAAATTTAAGCTTTCACTGCCCTTAAACTGGGTCTGGACATTTTCTAAAATGTCTGAATTCCTTCAAGATATCTTAGCCTGTAGTGATATTTTCAAATTGTTGCTGGAGTTCTTTGCTCTCTATGAAAGCTACTGGATGCTGAAAATATCTTTAGGTCTTAATAATCTCAAAATCCTGGTCTTGAGTTCCTGGTATGTTTTCATGCACAAACTTCAAAAACACACCTTCAGTCATCTTTTATGTATGAGACTCTTCCAGTTTAATTTGGAAATTTATGTTGCTACAAAAAGTGAAAAGGTTTGATAACAAACCACCATGAAATTCAGTGTGTTTTGAGCATCCCAAAAGCTAAATATCTAGTGGGATTATTTGGGAAAAGCAGACAAGCATTTAAGACCTTCTTTATGCTAAAGCAAGATGACGTTAAAGATTCATGCTTAAAACATGAACTTTCACACCTGTAACAACAGGTGTAAAATACTAATTTTTATTCATTTAAATTTGACAATAATTTTATATTTACTACTAATTTAACAAATTTTCTATTAATATTAAAACTGAATTAACAGTTAAAGAAATAATAGTCCTTAGAGCAAGATACCACATGGCAATGCCCACTATGTTAATTCAGATTTTACTCCTGCTGAGGAACTACCTATCTCCAACTAAAAATTTACATAAAGGTGCAATTTTTGTTTCATCTGCTGGGATTTACATTATTAAGAAGACAAATATTGCAAGACTGTTCTGTTGTGGTCATGTCCGTTATGAGACTTCACCACCCCACATCTGTAAACTGTTATTTATGGAAAGTTGTCATTACTAGCTCTTTTTGCAGATGAATTAAGTGATCAATCTCTTGCTTCTAAGTCTTTACTAAGCCTCTGACTCTGCAAATATTTATCCACTTCAGTGGTTACCCAAAAAGTTAAGGACTAAAAAGTCTCAGTGAGATTCTTATGATTGGTGCATGTGGGACTTTTTTCCAAAGAACCGGCAGGAATTACCAGCACTAATCCTACTGATGACTTATTGCAGTTGGAATTCTAATTCACTTGTATGCTTTAGAAAATCCCAAGTGGTATATTTGATGACATCATAGATGAATAGTTTACATACTAAAACAGAATATTTACAAGATACTATAATGTCAGCACTATGTCTCCTGCTGACTTCTATGTGGATAATGTGTCCTCAAAGTTGTCCTTGACTCAAACATTCTGAAGCATCAAAGACAGCCCACATCTGGAGACAAGACACTGGGCAGGATGGACTATATGGGGTCAGTGCTCACACACAACAGAGAGATATCTTTACTTTAGATGACTGTTTGCAGACTCAGAATTAAGACTGATCATTAGGATTGTTGTCAGGAGGGATTCACCTACTCATATTGACAGGGTGTGGCTTATTCCATCTTTCCCTGCAGTATATATACGAATCAGTCACTAGAATAATCAGAACAGATTATATCAACTCAACTGCTTGTTATTTCTGAAGGTTAGGCTTTGCAACTCTGCTCTCTGTGACACAAAACAGCTTCAAATTACCTTAAAGTCTAGAAGGGGTTTGGTAACGAAATTCTCTAGCACATACAACAATTCAAGGACCTCTGATACACAGCAGATAAATAACATAAGGATTCCATCCCTTTTTCAAACTAATTTAAATGTTACATGAAATTTCTCAAGAGTTATTATGATGTTACAAATCTATCGGAGGAACTACCAATTAACATAAGTTTTGCTGAACAGACAGAAATGATGTGTGCAGTCTTTCTGAATCTACCTGAATGACACAAAACTTGAATGTTATTAAGTGGTTTTATCACTGCAATTTTTTCCTCATTAGCATATGCTTCTATTACATTGACAATTATATGCTAACAATCATTTTACTCTCAAAATAGAAATTTGTCATAGAATCAGATTCTCCTTTCTGAGTTCTACCAAAGTTCCTCATCCAACCTGGCGATAAAATTGCCTGCCAGTATATTTCTTCATCACATCAGCCCTTGCCATGGGCCATATCTCTTAAGCCTTGAATGCCCTCCTCTAAGAATGTGACCATTTGAGGTGACTTTCAAACCTAAACTAGATATATCTTGTCATATAACCATTTAAATGATGTAGCAAATTGGAAAAATCATTACTCGATGCTAAGACTCATGCTTTAACTTAACACCAAAAAGACAGTATTATTTCACTGCTTATCTGCATAAAATTTCTCACTGCAGTGCTTACTCCTAGGTTTGGTTGGTTGGTGGTTATTTTTCAAGATGCCCTTAGGGTACCTTTGTACTCAAGCCTTCTAGTACCCAGCGTCTAATACTTAGCAATAACAGGTGACTTCTACATACTGCAGCAGTAAGGTAAACAGGAAGAAATGTTAAGAACTTTCATTTCCAAGAACTGTCATAAGCATCTTAAGAAATATTTTTTTATTACTATAGGCTGAAAATTCTAAATTCCTGCTCCAAAATGAATGTTGCATCCAAATACAGGACAGTGACCTAGAGCTTATGTGGTTCTTCCACCCGCTAAAACCATTTACAATAACTTGAAGGGAGATTTAAGGAAAAGACAGAGTTGTAAACCAAAATTTTATACTCATAACAGCATTATTTTGATCCATAAGAATGCAAAGCACATGTTCACATCTGGGATTTTAATAGCTTATTCAAAAAACTTGTCTTAGCTATTATTCTGCTGCATTCCTACAGAAGCAACATGATGAAGTCACAGTAGAAAACTCCGGCACCAGACGCACTCCAGATGTTCCTTTGTGCTTGCCTGAATCTTTGCTTCACTGAAAATACTACGATATATAGAACTTTCATAAACTTAAATATAACCACTAACATTTTTTTCCTACATTTCTTATGGTAAATATAATGTATGCATTATGAAGAGTGGGTATCACCTTTAATTCCAAATATACTGATAGCAGTAAGTGGCAACTCTGCTCTAGCTGAGGTCAATACTTGTTTTTCTGTCAAAAAAGCAGAAATTCTGATGCAAATCCACATGCAATTATTATATATTCAGAAATAAGAGGAAGAGTCAATGGTTCAAACATGGGATCAATGAACTTACAAACACCCACATTTGTATTAATTAACAAGCAGTTTGATTTTTGGCTATGGATTAAAACTATGATTGGTTAACTGATTTCAGGTACTTCCAACTTATCTCATAGCTTATTGAACTTGCTAAATTTCCAGGAGAGACATTTTGAAAGAAATTATTAAAGCGTTAATAGCTAGGCTATGCTCGATTTTGACTGAATCACGGAGAGCAACAGATGCACGTGGAACAAGACTACAGCTCTTCTGAAACCAAGTATTTCATACAGAGCCTGGTATGACTCATGGCAGGAAAAGGACTCCAAGTTCACTCTTACTGCCTTTATTTTCCAGACAACTCCCAGAGATACACATGGTTTTTTAAGATCTTGGGGCAAAGACTGAAGCACTGATGAGGTCATAGTTTCATGAGTCGGAGCCCCATTTAGCCTTGCAAAAAAGGAGGCTAAGGAAAAACTATTCATCTATTTCCAGACACCAACATGTTTCCATGAATGCTAATGGTAGCTGCTAGTGGTTCTAAAATGAAAGAAGATGACTGAACACTGAAGACAAGTATGAGGAGAAAATGAAAAAGACAAAGCATTGGAGAAGTGGACATGACAGCCTGCATTTTGCCTTCCAAATATCCAGTTTTATTGCTCTGATTTCTTTTTGCCTTTTAAAATACAATTTCTTCACTCCTGATATCCAGACAGGACCCTGAGAATGACTATGAGCCAGCAAAGGGCAGAGAAAGAGAAAGCTGTATGGACTGAGTGCAGGAAAGGAATGGGCATAGCTCGTACCACAAAACAGATAAACACAAAAGGCAGTGCTGCAGTACAAGGCCAGTTCACTATAAAGCATCTGTCCTAAGGCTGAGGTCTGAGCATCAACTGCTCCAAAGTCAATTCCAATCATACAGAGCTAAGAAAGGAGTATGAATCTTAGAAGTTACACAGATTCAGCACATAACCCAATGAGCAGAGACTGAAGAGATGAACACCCACTCGGATGAATGTCAAAGTCCACAAATCTCAGAGCTGTTGTTTCTGGCTGTACTTATGTCTATGGAGTGTTCCCATTCATTCTTGTGAATGAATGTACTGCTGCAGACCTCTCTCTGCCTTGTCTGCTGCAAGTGAGTGTAAGGAAACATTTTTCTGCACAGTACATTTAGAAGGGCAGTGAAGCTGGTGTGGGGGCTGGAGAGCATGTCTTATGAGGAGTGGCTGAGGGAACTGGGACTGTTGCCTGCAGAAGACTGAGGGGTGACCTTATTGCTCTCTACAACTACCTAAAAGGAGGTTGTAAAGATGTGAGTGTTGGTCTCTTCTCCCAAGTAACTAGTGACAGGATGAGAGGAAATGTTACATGAAATTTCTCAAGAGTTATCATGATGTTACAAATCTGTTGGAGGAACTACCAATTAACATAAGTTTTGCTGAACAGACAGAAATGATGTGTGCAATCTTTGAAATGGCTTCAAGTTGCACCAGGGGAGGTTTAGATGGGATATTAAAACAATTTTCTTTACTGAAAGAGTAGTCAAGCATTGGAACAGGCTGCCCAGGGAAATGGTGGAGTCACTATCCTTGGAGGTGTCCAAAAAATGCATAGACATGGCACTTCATGACACAGTCCAGTGGTCACGGTAGTGCTGGGCTGACAGTTGGACTTGATGATCTTAGAGGTCTTTTCCAACCTTAATGATTCTATGATTCTATACACCTATGCCTGCACAATGTCTTCTTCCTGTAATCCATATAGTCAAGAAAGTGCATTGCTCAAAGAATCAAGATGAGAAATGGGGCCTACAGCATAAAATAACAGTGAAAACAGAGCACTTAGTAAAATAAGTACACAAGAGAGAAGAAAAGGAGCTTGGAGAAATGTTTAACTGAGGTGTAGCTATGGTATCTCAGGTCTCTCTCTGTAGCATGGATTCTCGGACAAGCCTATATCTATTACTCAGATGACATTATCAACAAACCCAACTATATTTTAATAATTTTTTCAACATTTTCAATTTTTTCTTGAAAAAAGTCTACATACTTTATTTCTCCTGTGAAACACAGAAAACTTAATTTTTCTGAAATCATATCTCATCAGAAAAGTATTTCACAAAAATCCTATTTTATAGCAGAAAATCTTGGTTTGAGCCTTAAATATACTATACTCTGTTTTTACAGTTCAAAAGATCTTCTGCTGCTTCCCAGATGGTTAACATATCCCCCTATTATCCAACTCTGATAAAATCCATCCAAATTTTTTATACTTACTTTACATATATACATACATACAATGAATTATTCTTTCAGATAAACTATCTTCATGTATTACATTCATGAGGTGAGTTAAGTAGTGCAATGATTTTTAAAAGAAATCAATACATGGGTAGTAACCTACAACTGAAGAACAGCAAACATACTTCAGAATCAGATGCTGGCCCTTTTTTTACTGGTTAAAGCAATTCGTTGCTGATCTGCATCCACATTCTCAATCAACCCTGTATTCTTCTCTTTATATGGCTATAAAGGGACTAGGATGAAATCTTAACTCACTCAATAGCTATTCTTGATATTTTTAGAGACACTAGGTCAATATACATCTCCAACTGTTACTTGTACCATGTAGATTCCTTCTTGCTGTTAAACAGCTCTTTCCAGGCTCCTCTGACATTTGTTTTTTCAGTGTTTAAGTAGCAAACTGCCATTATATGGAACACTAAGATAGCTCCAGGACATGGAAGTTTGGCTCAAAATCACATAGCTACCTCCTACCTCTCCCTTCCAATGTCCAAGGAAGGAATGGGATATGGGTATATTTGTACACTGCCCAGGAATCCAGGAAGGATCAGAGGGCAGCCTTTTTGAGTGTCTCAAAAATAATTATTAAAAAAAAGAAGACACTCAAGTATTTTTGCTGCTTTTTTCATTGAAAAAAAACTTGTTCTGAGAATGCCACACCTATAAGATAGATGGTTTCCACAATTATTCTTCTTTGGAGGTGTTTTTTTGGGCTCAGATGTGCATCACCAACTCCAAGACATGAGTTACCATTACTGGAATATCATTGCTTATTGGAATATATTGCTTAAAACACTATGACTTCATTATGCAGAAGCCATTATTCTGAGCCAGATGTAAGCTGGAGATGGATGTGTGTTTGGAGAGTTTGTATATCAGCTGTCTTGCAACTAATCTGGTTACACATAACAGAGTAGATATTTCTTTTCCATATCCGTAGTCCTTCTAGTTTACTACTCCTTTTAATTACCCCCTCCCCCCCACCCCCCCCCAAAAGTATTTTCTGTGAATGACATCAACCACACTGAAAACTGGCACCCTGTAGATTCAGAATTAGGAACAAATCCAGTGAATCTAGGGATTCTACCTACTAACATTATTTGTGTTTTGGTTTTGTTTCTTGTTTAAACCTGAAGAAAGATACTCAACAGGCCAAAACCTGAATCACTCTCCAAACTCACTTCTTCGGAATTTCGGAAAGAAAGGAAAAAAATCCCCCAAACTTCTTATGCTCAAGGTGAGGAGAAATCTTTTGTACTATTTCAGAGTATAAATTAAAGTAAAACCCTCACTGCAGAAGCCCTAGAAAAGTCCCCCCAAAATAAAAGAAACAGATAGTCAAGAAAAAGAAAGCAACTGAAAACATAATCCAAACGGATTATACCATGAGCCTACAGATCTGCAGCAACTTCAAAGCAAAAAGTTCTGACTAGAATGCAGCAAGAGGAAGCAGGGCTAAAAGATCTGCTCCAAGTTGTTCATATTTCGGAAGCACCCACCAAATCAGCTGCTCCTTGGAATATGATGGCAACAAGAATTACGATGGTTGAGAGACGGAAACTGGGCCAATTAAAGCATTCTAGTTTCTGTCCTTACAGAAAATAAGTCTCTCATATGTCTTGTAATACATAAGGGCTTCCTCTGGTATCTTGGTCCTCAATGCAGCATATAAATACTCTTCTTACTGTGATTTACTATGGTTTTGATTCATACATATAGTTTATACTATCACAACAAAAATTACAATTGTGTATACAAAATTGATTGTGGCATCCAGTGAACAGGCTATCTCCAACAAATTATACAGCACAGTTCTTAATTCTGAAGAAGCTTTGATTACAGATCCAAGACATGAAAAAGCACTAAATGTGTAATATTTTTCACGTCACTATGCCTCATTACACAATAAAAAAGAGCACTTTATTTAAAACTTTATATTGTGGATATGTATTGTGGATGTGTATTTCTACATATAGCATGTCTAGATCTATTTACTATAATTTTGTTTCTGAAATACCAATTAGGCCAAAGAATTTAAAGGCTACATCCTTGGCTTAATGAAAGACCTGTGTCATTAGAAGAGCTGGTGTAAGCTTAGACTTCCTACAGATCTTTGCGAATCCAAATAAGCAAACAAAAAAGACCTGAAGTGATGAGACACAATGTGAATATCAATGGAGTGAGAAACTGTTCTTGGACACAGCAGAATTGCTACTTACAGGCTACTGTCAGACCTAAGCACTCTGAACGTATAAATAGAGGAGGTGAAGAGAAATTTTCAGATACTTTAGCAGAAACCCAAAAAAGAAAATATAATTCATTTCTACAGGTAACTCTAAGATGACTAAAGCATTGTTTGACTGCCCCAAAGGAATCTGACTAGACAGCAAATTGAAGTAAAAGTGAAAGTTTTCTATTTTAGTATTATTTATTCTAGATAATTAAAAATGAATACAGGATGAATGAATACAGGAAATGTTCAAATACCCAGGAAAATATTTTCTTTATTTTCTGTAAGACACTGAAACACTAGGCCGCATTTTCCCTTTAATGTTTTAAGAGAATGTCAATCATACCTGGTACTAATATTATATATATTAAGAATCCCTAGAGGTGTGTGCACCATGAGACATACAAAACACAATTCTCTTTCAAAACGCGTGCATGCGGATTGATTGCATATGGCAAGAAGATTAGGAGTGCAGGCACTCAGGAATAGCTGTTTGCTCATTCACTTGAGAGTCTTCGATATTATTAGATTTATATCTTTTTGCATTTTTGGGTAAGAAAAGATAAAAGGACTGTTAGAGCAGTTCACAGAGCAAGATCCACTAATCAGATACATGACCTGAAGAAAAACTGAAGATTACTGTGAAAATAAACTCCCGTGTCAAATGTAAGCCTGAAAGGTTGATACTAAAAGTACAAATGCCTTAAATGGATCTTTTCTGTATTCGTCACAGCAATAATGCTGCAAATGCCAAGTATAAATTCATTTAGCTTGCCAGCAAATATTAATTACAATTACTAGTTGCCATGTCTTATTCCCATTAACATCAACAGAAACTTGCTGACTGAGCTTGAAAGGAGCTGCCCCTTACACAGGAACAGTTGAAATTTTGTCAGATTAATTGCTGTTCTTTCTTACATCTTTCAGAGGTAATGACTGTAATTAGCTCTCCACTTCCTAGAGAAAACTTATTTCACTGCATTAATTGTATAAAATAGGGGTTTGTGTTCTTATATAAAAGAAGTCCTCTGATGTTGGCAAATTGGAGTCAACTGAACCAAAGATTACACATGAAGTTTATATAAAGGATGAACTTCATTTCTGATTGGTGACACACTGAAAAAAATGGGTTAAACATTATAATACCAGCTGCACACATAGGATTTAATCAAGCAAAGCTTCCACTGCAACTTTCAAATAACTTTTCCTAATCTTGCAAGAGAGCAAGAACCCATTTTAGACAGTTCACCCACTAAATTGTTATCCACTAAGACACAATTTTCAAATTCCTCACTACTACTGTCTTACTAAACACAGAAAAAGAAAAAAAATCTGTAGACATTAAAATTTATTGGGGAAATTTAGAAATAACTAAGTGAAATGTAGCAGCCTATTATACTTAGAAATTAGGGTATATATTTTTTAATCATCTTTGAACCTATAAAACTATCAAAAGACAAAAAGCTAACATTTCTTCCACAGCCCTTGAAGCTGCCAAAGCACACTATGTTTAAAAGCAGCTCAACATAATAAACCAGCCATACTTAAGATAATTAATGTCATATCTGAGTATGTAAAAGAATCTCTGAAATAATTATTCTCACAATCCCCTTGCAGCTAAGAAAATAATTCTCCTTTACTGGTGGTGAACTGAGAGGCCGAGAATCACAGAATGGTAGGGATTGGAGAGGACCTCTGGAGATGATCTAGTCTAACCCTCTTGCCAGAGCAGGTTCACCTAGACCAGATTGCACAGGAACACATCCAGGTGAGTTTTGAAAGCCATCAGAGAAGGACATTTCACAACCTCCCTGGGCAGCCTGTTCCAGTGCTCTGTCACCCTCATAGTAAAGAATTTTCTCCTCATGTTTTCATGGAACTTCCTGTGCTCCAGTTTGTGTCCATTGCCTCTTGTCCTACCACTGGGCAACACACTGAGAGACTGTCCCCATACTCTTGATCCCTGCCCTTTAGATATATATAAGTATTGACAAGATTCCCTCTCAGCCTTCTCTTCTCCAGGCTCATCAGTCCCAGGGCTCTCAGCCTTTCTTCATAATAGAGAGGTTCCAGTCCCCTAATCAAATTTGTAGACCTTCGTTTGCCTCTTTCCAGTAGTTCCTTGTCTTTCTTGAACTATTTGAGCGAGAAGCCAAAGACTGGATAAGCAAAGAACTCAAGTACCTGTTTTCTGTTCACTTCCAAACCTAATACAAATCCAAAACTAAAGCTCTCAAATCTTCACTGATAATTCTGGATTCAGCTAGCCTCCACCACTACTTCTGTTCCTGTCAAGGTTCTGTAAGTGCCCTGACCATATCTACTAATTAGATGTTCATGACCCTTATGGACAGCCCAAGAAAGGTTATATTGTCCAAGAACACAGATCAAGATCTGCATTCAAAAACAACCTGCCAGATGAAGAAGTAGTGAGCTGCATTCCTATCACCCAAACACTCTTTACCAAATAAACCAATGAGCAGGGTACAGGAAATTCAGCTTCCATTTCTTCTTTTTTTATGTGTCAAAGCTTTCAATCCATACCTCATGCAGCCAGGCTGTCCTACGCATTAAGGTGTAAGAAAGAAGAGTGCTCCTGGTTTTTAGCACCGAACAGATCCAAGTATCCTAATTATGTTACAATAGACAAGACAGTACACGAATGTGAGTTACATGTGTTTAAGACACTTACTGGAGTAGGTAAAGATGTACTGATACATGTTTTCATATTTTGTCTGAAATATATACAATCCGCACATATCTACCAAAACCAGGATTCTAATCCAAAGACTCCCTCTCTCCATAAAGGTGTACTCCTGTATCCAAGTCACTCATACTTAGTTTGTTCTGGTTCAGTGATAGCCTCAACAAGACAAACTGGGGGTAATGTGCTTTTGGGATGTCTTGTTTCCAGGAAATTCAACTTTGGAGTACCACCAATGAGGAAAGAAATGAATTTATTATGAATGATCTGAACTTTTCAAACAAAAGGAAAGATGGCAACCTCCTCCTGAGGTCTTCCACCTATTTTAATCAATGTGGCATCTGTAAACTTATATAATTATTATGAGCAGATAATGTATGTTATTTACGTCACAACATCACAGGAGTAAGAGAAACTGCAGGTAATGCCAGGTAGATACATAATCAGTATGCTACAGGTGCCTTATTGCCACACAGTAAGCACTGATCTTTCTTATCTACATCAACAATTTTGCCATATGCAAATACAATGAAACAAATGAAGGCTTACCATTCCCACACCACAAACTGTTCCATCAGCCAAAGGCATGTGTTGAGTACGACAACCCTTGTGAACACCTTCTGTGCTTGTGCACCACAAGCGTTTGCATTGTTTCTAAAAAGAAAGCAAGATTATTTTTTTTGTACCTGTAACACCATTTTAGACATTAGTTGGGATATTTGTATTGTGGGCTTAGCGTTTGCTATTAGTACCACTATTTTTCACAGATAAAACCCCACCAAAAAAAAAGGGATTTTGCTCAAGGCCAGGCAGGAACGTGGACTATTTGAAACTGATTACATTAGAAGTAGTGGATAACTTATTTTAATTTTAAAAGTATGTGAGAGGTTACAGTTGATACTATGCAGCACAGTTTGTGTATAATCCCCAGGAAAAGTCTCTCACTGGAATTCTTCTTAAAAATACACTGACTATAAAAATAAGAAGAAAGCCTCCTTTTCAAATTGTTAAAAGACTATTAATGGACAAATGACCTTTATGGATTAAAAAATTTACACAGCAGTCTTCAGTAACACTAACTTCAGGTCTTTGAATCTCCTTTTACTTCTCTATAATATTCCCATAAAGCCTGACTGCTCCTGAATGACATTTTACCTCACCAAAAGCTCCACTTAATTCAGTCTGAATCCAATCTGAAATTCTCTCCTTTAAACAGCTCCAATAAGATATGCAATACTAGTAGAGATATTTGACAAGTTGGTCCAAAAAATCTAACACTACATGACGTCTCGACAGCACTGAAGTCATAATGTTACATTTGTATTTATTTTATACTGCACAGTCATTTTTCAAAATACAACTTAAGATTCAATACTAATATACTCAGGTTTTCTTTCCAGATCCTAATTGTGCTTTAAAGAATTTTTTGGTTAAGTATACAAAATGTACTCTGTAACAGGCATGAATATATCTTTTCACTCTTTGACAAATTAGAGGGCATCTACATTTGGATAACATTTGGAATAAATGCTTGAATTAATGTATTAACTTTCAAGTTAAAAAATTTTAAAAAGCACTAGAAGTAGTAAATAAGAAAGATCTGTTAGTGTAAGATAGGAGCTAGAATGTGAAAACATTTGTAAAAAGCATTAAACAATTCCCTTTCAGTAGCTCCAGGAAGCCTGAATTTATGCAGGAAGCCTGAATTTATGCAGCTTTAGATCTTTTAAAGGAATTATAATCACATTCACAGACGTGCAACTCAAAATGAATGCATCCTGCTTTTTACTTCTATATATTTCTAGCGTACAGAGCTGCAATGCTTTCCACCGAACTCTTCCCCCTTCAGCAGAATAGAACCTGAACTTTGACCTATTTCAGGATAAAATTCTTCCAAAACCAGAAGTCCTGAGATTTCATTTCTAAACCTACTTTCTAGTAATTTTTTAGTATAGACTGAGCATGACTTTGTGTGTTGTTCACTCACCAGATATGGGCACACTTGTGATCCAAGACCAAACATAAGTTCACACTGCTTGTTGACATCGTATATTGACCCAGGCAGCTGAGAGGAAAGATCATATATTCTTCCACTAGGTTTGTCTAGAAGGCATTCACCATAACCAGTACTGTCGTAAAAACAGGAAATAATGTGAAGAAATTGTTCTTAATTCACTGGGAGCCTACTCACGCAACACTTACACATGCATATTTCAGTTACGGGTTTGCACGCCTACTTGCCTATATAACGACTTTAATTAAAATTAATAAAATAAACCAGGTCACTTGATTTTCCATTACTGGATTTTGTATTAAACAAAGCTTAAGTGTTTTTGCTTTCTGGCTGTCATTTCTCATGTTCACATTATACAGGAGAAAAAGATGGTACTGGCTAAATTATACCTACCACTTATTTTTAAATTAGAAACTTACAAATACAGTGTACCTATTCTGACCTACTACCGTCAGACTAAAGATATTTTCAATAAACACCACCACTATATTAATAAAAAAAAAGTCTTCTTAGCTTTACATGATGAATGCAACTTTAACAAAGCCATGAATCATCCAAAGAGTAAAATACATATATTTTCTGGAGGATTGAGGCCCTACCAGTCAGTGGTTAAACCTGCAAACAACGTAAAACCAATATTGAAGCAATTCCGTTAAAATACCCCTCAGAAACAAATGAAATTGCAATAAAACTCAAACCAAAACAAAACCACCAAAGCCCCCCAGAAACCCCCAAACACAGCATTATATTGATACTTACTCAAGAAATTCAGTGATATATTTTTGACTGCATTTTGACCAGGTCCATGGACTTGTATGGTAATTTAAAGTTGGAGCCATCACATGGTATTGATGTTTAATTCCAGCTTCTTTGCATTTAAAACTGTCATCATGAGGTATATTAAATCTAAAAGGCAAAACAGACAAACTCCAAAACAAATTCAGCAATAATTAATTGAAGCTCTCTTTGTTGTAGCAGCAAATGCTTGAGTTTTGAGTTTGAAAACACCGTAAAATTTAACACGATTCACTTAATATGACTATCTGAGATTATGGCAATAGGTATCTTAAAAACGCCTTGCAAAACTCCCTCCTTATCCAAAATGTTCCTAATTATATAATGCTGGGCACAGGAAGAATTTTACAATTACACAGATCTTTAGCTCACAAGAAAAATTCCAGTGTTTTGTAGTATGCCACTTTAAATGATCAACCCATCTCCTCAACTGAATATACAGGCCATTGCTAGACTGTCCATAACACATTACCCCAACACTCACATCTTAAGTCTCACTATTCACTAACAAAACAAACTACAGAGCACATTAATCTAATGCATCATCTTATTTTATACCTCAGTTTAAGTACCATGACAAATGGCATGTATCTAAAGGAACTTCCAGGCACATGAAAATCAACAAGCTAGCTACTTGAGCTCTGTAACATCGTCGTTACCTACACTGTGGCATGCCTCATGGAGCTAGAGTATAGCACCTTCCTGCCATCACTGATGAGGTATGCTTCATAAAATAAAATGCTGTCATCTCCTCTTATTTTTCTGTGTAAAGTATTTTTCTTTGTGTTACTCTATTGTATTCTGAAAGGATCAAACACAAGGAAGAATATTTCTGCGTTATATTAACAATTGTCTTTTCTTAAAGGCAAATTCCTATCACAGCTAGAATGCAGCTGGAGTTAACAGGACTATATTGCACATCTAAGGTATCTGTCCCAGTGTCCCAATAAGTTCAAATGACAAAAGGACAAATATAGCTGTATGGCCAGTATTTCCCATAATTCAGGATACCAACCAGGTTATAAAATTCACAATTTCTCTAGCTTTAGGTGGTGAGCAGAGCTGGTTCTGACTGCAAGGTGCAAAAATAATGAATCTTCTAAAAGGACGTAGCAGGCTGCGCTCTCTTAAAAACATTGAGCCTATCACTGGAAATTGGTCATATTCAAAAGGAAATTAAAAAAAAAAAATTACCTGCTGGGTAATAGGTACTTACACATGTCCAAGCTCATGCGCTATAGTAAAAGCAGCACTCAATCCATTTTCTTCACTTATAGAACAGCTGCGTAGTGGGTCACACATTGTACCTAGCTCTGCTAAACCTGCAAAATTGAATCTTTATTTAAAAGCTTAACAGCTTAATAGAATGAACTTTTTTGTAGAAGGAGTGACTCTACAGCACCCAAGTTGCAAATCATACCTCAACTGTGCAGCAAATTTACACAAAACAACGAGCCACCTGGCACCAAAGTACGTGCCAGGGTAGAACAGAAGTTGATTTTTTTGTCTGTGACTTATATTTTGCATCTATTTTCTGATTTATTCCTAACTGCCTTTTCTTCCCACAGTAAAATCTCATATATGTGCTGTTATAAAATCATACTGATTAAAAAAGAATAACTCACCAAGAGTATCACACTTCTCTCTAGCTCTGCAGATATCTTCCCTTGAAGGAAAAGATTTATTTAAAATTATTACAGCAAATAAAAGACCATTTTTGAACTACAATAGCAATGCTGATTCTCAACTTTTAATCTTATAGTCCGTTCAAACAACTTGCATTCAAGTGAAAGAAGCAATTTAAATTCACCAGACTAAGCTCACAGTATTGCTCTCTATGTTATTCCTCTACAATTTAGAAGGCAGATCAAGCATGAAATGCTGCTGAAAAACACGCAGATTGCAGTATACTTGAAATTACCTTATGCAGTGGACTATCTGCCAAAACAACAACATAAAATTCAGGACAATTATAAAAGAGTTTGAAGTGCTGGAGTGTGTCCAGCTTGAACACTGTGGGGAGGGGAAATAAAAAAGAGCAGCAAAAGAGAGAATGTATTTCAGTGAATGAACATCAGAACCTTCACTGAGGCGGTGTACAGGAATTATATATACTAATATTTAAATGTTTTCCATTTGCAAGCTTTTGGTTATGCCTGGGCTATCAGGAGCTGACCGTCACTGCATCCCTTCAGTTGATTCCATTACATACATGTATTACATACAGAATTACATACTGTCCCTATCACTTATATGTGCTAAAGACTTCATTTTTGTGTAACAATTTCAGGTCTAAGTAAGTTCCATCATCTTCAACAAAAGGTTCATCAGATGGTTAGCTACCAAGATAGCACTGTCACAGTAATTGCTCATGTACTAATAATCAGCAGTTTCAGAAGCACAAGACAGTCTTTATTCAATTATCTATCAACAGTATCAGTGGAATGGTTAAAAAATGATGTTGTAAAAAAGAAACCGAAGCATTTGTCTCACCTAGTTGAGCAATTATGGCTATTTCAGATACTGTACCTAGTGATGAGAACAGCAGTATCATGATGAGAAGGGTGCGCATCATCCAAAGTGTTCTGTGTTTGCTGCCATAAGCAAAAATTACGAAGAGTGGTAGCTGCATTAAAAGTGATAGCTGGTCCTTCCTAAGCAAGAAGTGGCCAAAAAAACCCAAATAAGCTTTTTAATATTAATGTGCTTGCACTTATTACTTTGTCATTTGTGGCCCTTATCTGCAAAACATGAACTGTTTTGCATGACTCTGAATGGAAAGGAAGTCAGCAGGAATCCACTAAAGAGTTCACTCACACAGGTTTGTTTGTAAGTTCAGATCTTAATTTAGGTAGAAGTCATTGTCTTGAGAACCCATTATTTTAATCAATGTACATGAGCATGTATCATGTGTTAAATATTTCTTTTAAATAGAGTAACATGACATTTATGATAAATAAATACAAAAACTTGTATTTGGTAAGTGTATACTTCTTACAGTCTTAACATATTACAGCTGTAAGGGCTGAAAGCCCTCCATCAAGACCCTCTATAAAAGCTGTCATTTCCCCGTTGTGCTTCCATGCATCTAATCACACTTTAGGTAGTTATGCCATAAGCTTTCACATAGTATCTGATTTATGCCCATTTAGGTCAACAGGAGGTGCTAATAGACAGATGGGGAAATACAGCCATTAAATCAAGGCTCAGCAGTTAACCTAATATTTTACATTCAGTCTCCTATTTTAAAACAAAGTTTTATAGTTAAAAAATTTAGTATTTAAAAACATTAAGCTTTGGAACTACATTGCAAATTCATGTATTTTGTTTCTTCCATTAGAAGAAACCTTTTCAGTATTTATTTTTCCTACCTGTTCATTGTGAATTACGATTAATTTTACAATAACTATATTTATAAGATTTCCAATACTTGAATCTTTATAGATTGCTGCAACCTAAAGAGAAAAAAGTTATAAAATTAGAATGTATTTTTGGTATTTTTGGCATGCAAGCAAGTTATCAAAGAAAAATAAGTTACTACACAACAGACATCTCATGCATTTGTCTGTTCCTTTCTACCCAAGGATATCGTGACAAATCCAAAATAGTAGCCCAGTTTTTAATATCCAAATAGCAATAATTTTACATTCATTTCCAAACATTTAGACACCACCGTGAAATGCTAGTGTAAAAAGTATACTTATTATCTGTAGTTTATTGATAAAATATCAAAGAAAGAACAAAAGTAACATTACCGCAACTGTCACACACATAAGCTGCTTCATGCAGATGATTTGTAGAATCAATATAATTGATATCAATAGCAATATTCAAGGGGTATATAAAGAAACTTTGAACCTGTAAGTTTTTGCCCTTGCTTTAATGGAAGCTGGGCTGACTTGTAAACCTGTACTGAAAATATACATGACACAGACAAATGTTTCCTTCCTCATTCATAAAATTCATGTTTACATCCCCAAGAGGTATTTTTATATATAATCTTGCAGCTATATAGTAAAAATCATGAGTCAATTCCATATGCCAAAGCGAACCACTTTGAAAGTTATTCCTCATAAAAGCAGCCCAAAAAGTTTATTAATTCTCAATAACAGCTTCAGACACCCCATCCATATGGATTCTACAATTTGGCTTAAAGCAGTTGTTGAATGACAGCCTTCCCTAAAGAGTTGTCACCATATACAAAAGTACTGGCTTTCCTCCCTTATGGCTTGTGCTAAGGCTGCATGGCCAAAGGAACAGGATCAAGGAACTGATCCAGCTGTAAAACAGTTGTTTTTTTTTTCTTTTTTCGTATCCTGTTGTATTGATTCACACGATCTTATTCCTGGTGCAGCCCCTCTGACACAGGTGCTGACAGAGGGAAAAGTGCAGAAGAACAGACTTCTTTAAAAAGTAGCCTACACTTGAACACGCTCAAATTGCTGGTGAAACCACAGCCTTGCTATGTAGAAATCCTATGGACCTGAGACCAAGTAACTCAACTAGAAGTTGGAACCGAGAGAGCACCGGCTACTGACTCCTACCCTCTCTTTCTCTAAACTGGAGAGAGCACAATAAGAAGCACTGTCCTTCATTCTTTTGTCAACACAGAAGCTGGAAATAGAGGATTTGATAAGGGCAGGGAAGGAGCCCAAGTTTTGGATCCATTTGGAGAACACATTTCAGAGCACCACAGCTATTGTCTGCTTCCTTCCATATGCACTCCACTACTAACCAGCAAGTGCCCAGTTATTATGAGGTGGGAATAAGGAACATCTCTGAAGTACTCACTGAAGAGTTCAAAGTAGGCATTGAATATCTTCATATACCTTTATCAAAGAAAAGGTGCCTGTAAAGGCTGAAGCACTACTTAGGCAGAAGGGTTTATCTGAATTTGAATGGAATAAACAACCATTTTGTTACTATAAAAACCACTTTTAAACTACCACAAATTATCAAGCTCATAATGCATTCTTATCATTTGAGATCCACTTTCATAAACCTAGAAAGGATATTGCTGGATATTTATCCTCCTTGTGAAAGACCACAAAAAGTCAAGGTATGTTCCTGGTTGAATTGTCATCTTAGAATAACGTAACAGAATTATCACATCTACCTCAGCTCATGTAACCAACAGTAAGTGAGCTGTCCACATTCCTTCAACAGTCAATGAAGAAGGAAAAAGGATGAAACATTGTGTAGACATGTCTATTTGAAGATACATAATTAGATATATTTATTTTTACACAAGACAGCAAGATAAATTATTTCATTTATTCATCTTTTTACTATGGATGGAGAGGAGATGTCTGATTTTCAGATATATGAGGCTAGGGGAGATTAATTCCAGCCCAACTACTTCAAGTTTTATTTCTCTTTAGCAAAGAGGAAACAGAAGACAGGTTTGTATGGCATTCCAAATCATGTCAAACAGGAATATGAAATGACATCTGCAAGGATCTTTGGCTTATAATGTGAAGACTCTCATCCTGAGGATTGACTCCTCTACCACTTAAGCTGATACAAGAGCCTCTTACAACAGTGACTTTGTTACAGCATAAACCTACAGACAACAATTACATGCACATAGTATTAACAAAAAGATCTTTTATGGAACAGGTAACAAAGTCAGACTGCTCACGTCTAGATTATAATGTTGAAAAATGCACTGCTATAAAAATACAGTAAACTGAATCCTAGAATGATCTGGGTCAGAAGGGACCCTTAAATATAATCTATTCCAACCCCCCCACAATGTGCAGGGACATCTTTTACTAGATCTGGTTGCTCAAAGCCTGTCCAACCTGACCTTCAACTCTTCCAAGGATGGAATACATCCGTAACTTCTCTGGGCAACCTGTTCCAGTGCATCACCACCCTCATGATAAAAATAATTCTTCCTTATATCCAATCTAAACATATCCTCTTCCAATTTAAAACTGTTATCCCTTGTCTTGTCAACTACAGGCCTCAGGAGAAAGTCTCTCTTGATCTTATGAGTCCTCTTCCTATACTGAAAGACTGCAATAAGATCTCCCTGGAGCTTTCTCTTCTCCAGGCTGAAAAACCCCAGCTCTCTCAGCCATTCTTCACAGGAGAGGTGTTCCAGCCCTCTGACCATTTTTGTAGCCATTGGATCTGCTCCAACAGGTCCATGTCTTCCTTGTACTGGGGGCCCCAGAGCTGGACACAGTACTCCAGGTGGGGCCTCATGAGAGTAGAGAGGTAGAATCACATCCCTCACTGGACATGCTGCTTTTTATGTAGCCCAGGATACCATTCACTTTCTGGGCTGCAAGTCTACATTGCCAGCTCACATTCAATTTCTCATCCACCAGTAACCCCAGGTCCCTCCTCCACAGGGCTGCTCTCAATCTGTTAATCTCCCAGTCTGTGTCAATACCGGGGATTGCCCCAACACAGGTGCAAGATCTTGCACTTGGCCCTGTTGATCTTTATGAAGTTCACACGGGCCCACTCCTCAAGCCTGTCAAGGTTGCTCTGGGTGGCATCCCTTCTCTCAGGCATGTCAGCTGCAGCACTGATCTTGGTGTCCTCTGCAAACTCAATCCCACTATGTCATTGATGCAGATATTAAATAGTATTACTCCCAGTATGGACGCTTAAGGGATACCACTCATTACTGGTTGCCACTTAGACATTGAGCCATTGACTCTTTGGACACGGCCATCCAGCCAATTCCTTATCCCTCTAACAGTTCACCCATCAAATCCATATCTCTCCAATTTAGCTGCCAGAATGTTGTGGGGAACTGTATCAAAGGGCAGGATATTTCTGTATTAGAAGTCCAGGTAGATGGCATCTGTAGCTCTTCCGTTGTCCACTGATGCAGTCACTCCATCACAGAAGGCCACTAGATTAGTCAGAAACATCTTTCTATTAGCCTGTAAACCAGTCTATTTTATGTCTTTTTTGGAACACAAAGCTCTGAAATTCAGGGAACAGCTGCATTTCACTGGCTGTCAAGCAAAGAGAAGCATCTGAGGTAGGTGACACTAGACACAGTGGGCAAAAACCAATACAAGATTTGTCCAGTTCTATAAGGGTATATATCAGGTAGAATAGGCAAAAGGATTGGGAACCAGAGGCGGGGAGGTTAACACTAAATTCAGCTAACACCAAATAATACCATGAGTGCCTAAACTATGACTATCAATCTTCAGGGCAACTTTACCCCTCAGTTTCTTAAAGGCATCCTGTACCATATTACATGAGAGGAAGACTCATTTCTGATCCTGGGTGATTAGAATAATCTGGTCAAGGAGTACAAGCTGAAGCTCTCTTGGGATTAAAACTTAGCATTTCTTGTTCTTGTTTATTACTGTAGTTGCTGGATATTCCCTCATGTACATTAATAGTTCCTTGAAAAAAAATGTTACTGTTGTGCAAGTGCTGACTGTTGAGGTTATCTGCTAACAAAATCTGAAAACATAGAGGAGGCAAAGAAAGTAACACAAAATCCAGAGTGAGGTGTCCTCCTTCCTGCCTGTTGACACAATGCCCACTTAGAATATTTCAGCAAAAATACTTCTTCAAAACCCAATACAAGTTCTTCATACCTCAGAGGAAATGCATTAGACTAAGCATAAGAAGAGAGAAGAATATCTCATTGCACACCTGAAGAGAACCTGTTGCAGGACCTTCAACACCATATCCATGCACCATCTGAATTATCTCCTAGCTACCTCTGTCTGGAGCAACAGCTGAGACCTTAAATAATGTAACTTAGATGCCAGAGGCCAGCAGTACTTGCCAGAATCTGAAGCATACTCTCTCTCATACTGGAGTCAGGTAAGCTTGTGCTAAACGTACAACTAACACTTCTCTGATTAACTCTATGTTTGACTCAAGGTATGGATCCTTTGTCTCATGGGCACTTTCATGACTTTCCAAAATCTAGTTACTACCACTGGTTTTGAAAGATCAAAGAGCAAAACTCTGTGCTGATAATGTGATATCCTTACCAGTAAAGTAAGATATAGGCTGCAGGGTGGCTGAACGTGTGTCACGGTCAGGCGGTGTAAAGAAAAGTCCTAAGAATTGAAAACCAAACTAAACTTGAAGATTTACCTAGGAAACTATATGGGCTAAAAAGCATCAACTGAGGCTTGAAATGACAGATCAAGGCAGGGAAAAAGATCTGGAATATGAGAGTCTTATTTTCAGTGAAAGAAATAAAGGGATAAGTACTCCCTGCTCCTGTATTCTAAGGATACTTCTTTCAATGCTCTCTTATTGGAAGCATTCATGAAAAAGGATGATGAAATGGGATAGGAATTTGATAGAATACACCATTGCTTTACAATTTCCAGATTTACTTGCTTCACAATGATCTAAATCCTGACTTCACAGAAGCAGGAGGTAATAGCCAAGACCAGCAAGATTAGTTTCAAGAGGCCTTTCAGAGTCTTAAAACCAGCATCCACACCACAGAACAGTTTAGACTGCACAGCAACAAAGGAAGAAAAAAAAAAAGGAATATATAAATGAAGCTAGTTACCCTTCAGTGCAATGATCACAGCTTTCATTTTCATTACATTCTCAAAGATTAAGCCAGATCTTGTCATCACCGCAGCTCTGTCTGCCAGGCAGCTGGAAGGAACTTGGTCACAACAAGGTTTATTTTCTCTTGATAGCCCTGTTGTAATTGTCCATTAAACTGGGGCTGTGAATTGCGGCAAAATGTGCTATTTAGAAAAGGGGCTATAAAACAAGAAAGTACATCTGGAGGCTGGAATATAAGTAAATTATATATCCAAATTGAATTGGACTTCCTCAACTCCTTTTTCCTTGTCCGTTACACCCAACCATGGCACCAGGAGAATACAAACATTCCTATCCCTTGAAAGAAACACAGTATCAATTCTTAGCTCACATGTCTTTTGCAGACTCCAACAAACCCATATTTATCACTGTAGTGCTGAAAGGATGTAAGATATCCAGGATCTGGGAGATTTCTCCTTCACCTCTTCCATTGTCATATCCTGATTCTGTCATATGTTTTGTAAGACCCCAGAATTGTCTGAAGTCATGCGATAAATAAGTCATCAATATTTATGCTTCACTGAGAGAATGAGAAAGAGCAAGAGCTGTGCTATTTCTGATGGTGTTACCCCTATTCTGCTCCATCCATATTTCTTTACAAACCTGTGGTTTCCCCAGTGAAACCTGATGCCAGCAGAGACTCCTCATGCAAACTTACACAAGTGTACCTACACACCTCCGAATTACCATTTTTTTCCCTTATGAGTTTTAGGTCATCTCCTGTCCCCTCAGTCCAAGTCCTCCTCAATCTACCACCCCCTAAATTAACCAAGTAGAGGTTCCAGATGACTGTCTATTGTGCTCTAGGGCAGGCAAAAAGAGAATACAACCCTTTTAAAGGCTGAGTCACCCTGCCATGAATGCCTGTGCTCTGTCCTATCTCTAACTTTGGACCAAGATGGTTGCAAAGACCTCCCTTTAGTATCACAATAACTCAGTAAATGGTGAATTAGCCATCATTATTTACAGCCTTTTGATGAAATTATGCACCAAGGTTATAATCAGATCAAATGCCATCATGTACATCTCTGATATCAAAGCATCCTTTCTTTCAGTATCTGAAAGAAACTACCTGAAAAGGTCATTCCACAGGACACGACCATAGCCAGCCTTCTCTAGCCATTGGAAGCTACTCAGAGAAAGACATAGAGTGCTGCTTGGCAAAACAACTCCTCCTCATACAAGCCAAGTCCCAGGTAGCTTAGGGCAAGGCCTTTGTCATAATTAAGCAGTACTGAGGCTTCACCATAGAGACAGACCTTGAACCCTGTACTACTGAGGAGTAAGTCACAGAGACAAGTACTGGTCTAATCATTAAATATGTAATTAACAACAACAAGCACCACCACCTAAGCAGTAATAGAAGCAAATAGCACTAATAGCAGTGACTTGTAAAGATGGGCAAGTATGTGCCTGTCTACATACTGTAAATTTTCACAGAATCATATAGATTGAAAAAGACCTTTAAGATCATAAAGTCCAACCATTAACCCAGCACTGCCAAGTCCACCACTAAACCATATCCCTTAGCACCACATCTAACCATCCTTTAAATACCTCCAGGGTTGGTGACTCAAGCACTTCCCTAAGCAGTCTGTTCCAGTGCTTGACAACCCTTTCAGTGAAGAATTTTTTCCATAATATCCAATCTAAACTTCCCCTGGCACAACCTGAGGTCATTTCCTCTCATCCTATTGCTTGTTGCTGGGGAAAAGAGACTGACACTCACCTCATTACAACCTCCCTTCAGGTAGTTGTAGAGAGCAATAAGGTTTCCCCTCAGCTTCCTTTTCTCCAGCCCAAACAAATCCAGCTCCCTCAGCCACTCCTCATAGGACTTGTTCTCTAGACCCTTCACCAGCTTTGTTTCCCTTCTTTGGACACGCTCCAGAACCTCAATGCCCTTCTTGTAATGAGGGGGCCAAAAATGAATGCAGTACTCAAGCTGTGGCCTCATCAGTGCTGCGTAAAGGGGGATGATCACTTTGCTAGTCCTGCTGGCCACACTATTCCTAGTACAAGACCTAGCAAGGATGCTGTTGGTCTTCTTGGCCACCTAGACACACTACTGACTCTAATACCTCTGTATTAGCTGGTGACCTCAAGATGTAGTGAAATATGAGGCATTATGACATTTAATATACAGGCATCCTGGAGCTGGAATACAGTCACAATTTTTAAAATAGTAGGGGGTTTTTTAATACCCTTATTGATATCCATGTGTCATGATAAGGAACGGGTCTAGCTCAGAGAACTTCGTTCAAACGATTTTGTATGAGGGCTGGAACACCTCGCCTACAAAGACAGGCTGATAGAGTTAGCATTGTTCAGCCTGGAGAAGAGAAGACTCCAGGTAGACCTCATTGGAGACTTCTAGTATCTGAAAGGGGCCTACAAGAAAGCTGGGGAGGGACTTTTTACAAGGGCTTGTTGTAATAGTATGAGGGGTAACGGCAAGACTTAGATTAGAAATTAGGAAGAGGTTTTTCACTCTGAGGGTGGTACATCACTGGAAGAGGTTGCCAAGAGGTTGTAGATGCCCCAACACTGGATGTGTTCAAGACTTGGTTGGATGGGGTTTGAGCAACCTGGTCTAGTGGCAGGTGTCCTCACCCATGGCAAAAGGGTGTGAACTAGGTAATCTTTAAGGCCCCTTCCAACCCAAACTATTCTATAATTATATACTTTGAAAATAATTGTTTCCAGCTATGTATATTCATTGATACATAATCAAATATCCATTTTCATTTTAACCATGTCCAAGTGCACATGATGACATGGTTTTATATATACAGAAAATGAAACACGATAAGGTATAGAGCTTAAGTAAGAAACAGATGCCTTTGTGCTGGGTCTCTAGATTTCACTGAATGAGAGAAAAAAAGCACTGAACATTCCTGCAGCATTAGTAGTAATATACTGATCTGAGTGAAAAAGTGTAGAAATAGATGCAAGGAGCAATACCCTCATCACTAGATGTTGCATTTAAGAATAATTTATTGCCTTTCAGATGCTAGTCATACAAATGAAATGATTAACCTACAAATGTTCAAGCCTACTGCATAAATGCTAGTATGCATCTGTGTTTTCCCAGAGTGTTACGGAGAGATGGACTGTTAACAGTTGTACAGTATGAATTGCAAAGAACGTATAAAAACAGGTTTTTTTCACCCCATGTATGTTAGGACTAAATCATTTTAATGACAGGGGCAGTACATTGGTGCACAGGATCTTACCACACAGAAAATTTCACAATCAATGCTGATGATTAGCTGTCAGAATGAGAAAAAATAAATACATAAACAAAACTAACTAGAGAAGTTTTTGTGCTGTTCAAGACCTGTTTGTTACTCACTGCCTTACATTTTACATCTCAGTAGGTTATGGCAGCCACAAAACATTACTATAATGACAGCAACTATTTCAAGATCCTTCATCAGCAGTTTGATTTGCACACATCTGAAGGACTACACAAAGAATAAAGCAATGGAGAGTCAGAGCCATTTGTGTAGCCCAAGCTAGGAACCTGTCTTGATAAAAATTAACAATACCAGCTTTTAATACCATTGTTATAATGGTACTATTTTACTATTATATAACACTATTTTATGATTCCACTGTCTCATGGCAAGTTAAATGATATAAACTGATGCTGTCTTAATCCTCTCCTTGAACGTATGGCTGCCTTCCTCCTGTGCTCCAACTCTAGTACTCACATGACTAGGCAGTCAGCCAAGTTTGTGATCTGAGCTGGCCAAAATATAGCCCTACCACAGGTGGTTTTATATGTCAAGTTTTCCTTTCAGAAAGGCAAGATTACAAAGTTTTTGCTGCAAGCAGACTAAGAACAGATCAAGAAGGATTTTTGCTACCAAACTAACTATATAAGCAGTACATTACTTAAGATGTCGATAATCAGGTACCCTATTCAGAAAATGAGGACAGTACCTCAAAATGTGTCATAGAATCAGTTTTGATGAGATTTTGGTGCTTTTACAGTAAACTCCAGTGCCTTAATGAATTATTTCAGTTGCTAAGATCAAGTCTTTGTGTTAGGGACTTTGAACTGTCACAACAGTGTGCTTAAGACAAGAGTACTCAAGCTACTAAAGCTATTAAGGCAGTACATACTGCCTGCTTTGCTGATTCAATGCTTGGAGGAACAAGAAAGACCATTGTGAGTTAAGCAATCACAGATTTCTATAGTATTTTATTTATCATTTCACATTAAACAATGCCACTATTTATTGTATTTCAGTACAAAAGTTTTGACAAAAGTCCTACGGCAAAGTTATGCCTGTTACTTTTAAATACGTATTTCAATGGGAACTAGTATTTCCAAGACAGGGTAAATACTGTGAATACTCATCTTGCCAAGATTTATGCAATTTTAAAGAAATGAGAAAATACATTCCAGTTCCAGTTCAATGGGATTACTTACATGCTGAGAGTTAAGCCTTTTCAGGGTGAATTGGATGAGTGACAAGACACTTAAAACCTAAAAATATTTAGCAGTATATTTCAGTTCTCATTTTCCACTCACAAAACAAGCACCAGGTTTACTTTGGTGGCTGTGTTGATGCCAAAAAAAAAAAAAAAAGAGGGCCAGGATTTCAAAGGTTTTTCTGGGAGCTAGATGTCTAAGTTTCATTAAAATTTAACAGGATTTACGATTAAGCTTTTTAGGTTTCTTTAAAATCGAAGCCAAAACTGAATAGTCTTAAAAATTTTCAGAATCATTATAAAAGGAGAACATAATGCTTGATTCATTTAAAATGCCAGTAACCTGACAATTTTTTATATAACAGGAGAAGCTGCTTGACCAGACAAGTACCAATCCAATTTAATAATCAAAGTTATCTGTATAATGGCAGAAAGGATAAAATTTAATCATTTCATTTCTTC